>BQNB010098541.1:0-22172 GCA_026074375.1 Tanacetum coccineum
GTGTTTTCAAATATGAACCATATTTCCATATGGGGATTATTGACGAATGCTTATGCATATGTGATCTTAATCATCCTGTATGGGTAATGAAAAACTACAATGTAAGAGAATCTTGGGTATCCTTGCAATACCCTCTCAAGAATGATAATGATGTTGTACACTACTTGAGACCAATCAAGGATTCTTTATCACACACAAGTTTCTTCACTAACGATGACATGATTAAGTCAAGGATTAGAGATGTTAATTACGTTCCAATATTTGTGCGTAGCCTTGTTTCTCCTCATGTGTTCATGGGAAACTAAAGAGAAACAAAGAGGCAAAAATAACAAAAGGTTGGTTCTAATATTGATGTATTTTCTTGATAGTTCCATGTAACTCGTGTTTGAAGGATTTTGGTAACTTATGTTTGGATACTTTGTGTTACTTTGTTCCTTCTAAATAATATACTGTTAACAAAGACCGTTTGGAATAATCATGTCTCGTACAGTGGTATTTGATAATGTTTGATATTTAACACTTCACGTAAGTTCAACAACACTAGTAAACACATCATGACTCCACCTTCACGGAAAGTTCATTAGTTCACTCGAATTATGACCCATTTGGGTTGGTGTATGTGTTAATGAAAGGTTGACGACGTGTTTGATGAAGTTGAGAGGATGTTGAAGGAAAAGGCTTGGAAAAATAGTCATGGCTCAGCATCACTTACTGATTCTGTTGGTTACTTGATTTTTTAGTAGGTTGAAAAGATGTATATATAGTAGTGTTTTGGGCTCAATTCATTGTAACATCTCGTTTTCTAACTCCCATAGTCACAGCCGTTGAGTAAGTCATGTGTATGTCGGGGCCCTCACATTATGGGAATACATACTATTGTGAGCCTCTTCAGGTTACCGGTTATCAACTTTTACATAGAAAACAAGAAGATAAAAAGCAAAATGGAAGGTAGAATGTATACTCGTATACTTTAATATGTAGCATTTTAGGATATGATGCCACAACAATTGTATTTGCCTATTTGGGCTTAAGCTTATTGTCTCATGTTAGTTTTTTGTTTGCTCTTTTTTTGAATAATTGGTTGGGCCAACCGATTTTGTTTGCTTTTTCACTTCAATGAAAATATAAAAAGAGTACTAGAGATATAAGTCGATTTTTGTGTATTCAAAATTGGTTTTATCAGTTAAATAATCTATTTTTAGAATTAGCATCTCAACATTGGTTTCTTAAAGACTTTATGTGGCTCAAATAAGATATTCCGCCAACAAGCAATAAGTTGTTGGGTACTAAAAATAAGTTATTGTACTTTGAGAACATGATGAGCTTATATTTGATTAGACTGACTTGAGATATGCGCAAACCGACTAACCAGTGTCGGTTCGTTTTCAGTCAAATCATGAACCTGTTTCGGTCAACAAACCAGTCGAAACCAGTTTAGGAAAAACCAGAGCCGGTTTGAAACCGGTTTGAAACCGGTTTGTGGTGCGGTTTGAGTCGAACCGGTCCCACCGGTTTGGAACCAGTTTGGAACCGGTTAACCACCCAAACCAGTTTGGAACCGGTTTGGAATTTTTTTTTTCTTTTTTCGTTGTTTTGTACACTATAAACGGAATAAACTTCAACTTTTATTTAATAGAAAAACCCAAAATACATCAGAAAACGAAATAATTGGAAAGGAAATGCACACACAATTCAATGAAATTTAAATACAACATCAACAACGAAATGAACGCGAATTAAAATACAACATTCTAATCGAAAATTAGTACTCTTACTTCGCTTTCTTCGCTGCTCACCATATAAATCATATCGTTGGTCCTCCCTGAAAGGGTGGGAGGTGGACATAGTGCCTACGCTGCTACATCTAGTGCATATTTCTACCTCGATAGTTAGAATGGCTTCATTTTGTTGCACCTCGTCATCAAAGACACCTTCTTCAAAGTCCAAGGGTGTTTCAAGAGGGCATTTGTCTTGTTTACGCTATTTAGCTTCCAAGTGATTCTTCAAACACATGCACATCTCTAAAGACGCCGGAGTGAATCTTGTTCTTTTGGATTGGACAACACCCTCCCACTATGTTGAAAATGCGTATTCAGAAGCATACCGACGAACTTACACTTTATTATAATCCATAGGCCAGCGAGAATAGAATGGAAACATTGCTTTCCTTTTCTTTCCAAAAACCTAAGACATCAAAACTTATGTTACAACCCAAAAAATAATCCACTCAAATATCCTCACTTTCACACGTAAACTTTTTACTAGTACTTACTGCAGAGATTCTTTATTTTTTCTTTAGAAAAACACTTAGCCGGATAACATTTGTTCCCCGTAAAATATAATCACAGGGTACTCGCCGCCGCATTGCGCAGGTAAATTATAATAAACGTCTTTGTAATTCACTTTTATTATTAAAATAAATTACTTAAACTTACGTAATCTACTTATGACGCTTTTTTTTAATGATGTTGATCGTATTCTTTTTATTTGAGATCGGTTTAGGATGTACTGTGTCGTTTAGTTGAGTTTGATTGTCTAAAATATCCTCAACATGTAAACTTTGTAAATTCACAGCTTACTTGCTAGTTTTTTAATAAAGTGTTGTTTCAAAAAAAAAATTAACAACTATCCACGACAAAGATATAATATTACCAAAGAGTGAAGGATTCAAGTTGAATCAAAATAGTATATGCCTCATTATCATGTAATCATAATTAACATACTAATACATAATGTGAAAGATTATAAGAGTGGTGGCCTTGTAATGTGTCAAAAACACTAGCAAGATTGATCGTTTTCTATGAACGTGTTTTTTATTTAGGTTAATAAAAGCCGAAGCCTTGTAAAATACGCTTTGTTGAATAATCACACTTCTAATTTGCCACATTTTAATAAGGTACGGGTTCTTAGATTGTTTAACTAAGTGGAAACGAGCCGAGCCGAGTGCGAGTGTGCCAGAGCTCGAGCTCGGCTCGTTTATATATATAAAGCTCACTCGTTTCGAGCCTTGAATTTTGAGCTTGAGTTCGGCTTGTGAAAATTTTTATAAGCTCGAGCTTGGCTCAGTATCAACTAATTTATATGATGAGTCGAAGAAAACAAAGTTTAAATGGAGCTCGGCTCGTTAATCACACAAGGCTCGAGCTCGTTTATTTCTTTTAAGCTCGTTTATACACAATTATACGTATAGATAATGTGTATACTTATGTATTTCTAAGGCTCGTTTTTTGTATAGAGCTCGGACTCGAGCTCGGTTACTAAATGAGCCTAAACTTAGGCTCGAGCTCGTTTAGACTTAGCTCGCTCGAGCTTTTTATCGATCCGATCTCCAATTGTTAACGAATAGCTCTGCTCGTTTTCACCTCTTTAACCAACTTAGTTGTACTAAGTCGAGAGTGATGTGGGCTTAATAGTTTTTGGTACATACTTGAGTTCAAATTCACATGCGGCAACTTTAGGAATTAGGATCAATTACAGTAGCTCGCTATGTAAGTTTGATGATCATCTTTCACGCGTTACATTTAAAACGGGTATATGCATATACATAAATATATACTAGATGAGTACCCGCGTATAGCGGCGGAAATTCCTAGCGGCAGATAATTAACGACATACGATATTGTGGTAAGTTTTTCCTGTAACATTTAAACTATAACGTGAAAATATCAAAATGTAATTGTAAACGGATGTAACATGCGATAATTCAACACATTTATAGCGGCAACCAATTAACGATATGCGAACTCTTAGTAGAATTAGAAACCATGTATCCTATATTAGTCAACTCTTAGAATTCGTAAAAGTTGCATAAATTCCTTGTCATTTTGTTCCCTAAAATACATTTTCATTTGGTTCCCTAAAATATATTTTAGTTTCAACATTTTCGTTTCCTTAACCATCTAAATCATCGGAAGACCACCACAATGAAAACTTGACAATATCATTTGTTATCATATTAAAAGATTTAATCAAATTGTGTAAAACATAATTAAACATAATTATAATAGTATTAGACTATACAATTAATGTAGTAAACTTTTTATAATGAATTTTCTGTTTTCAACAATTTGTTAAATATTTCAATAACATTCAATGATTGTCATTTATACAATTAAAAGTTTCACAATGATCAAATTCAGAATTATAACAAATTCCTTACCATTTTGTTCCCTAAAATACATTTTTATTTGGTTCCCTAAAATACATTTTCAGTTTCAACATTTTTGTTTCTTTAACAGTTTAAATCATCGGAAGACCACCACAATGAAAACTTGACAACATCCTTTGGTCCCGTATTAAAAAATCTAATCAAATCCTGCAAAACATAATTAGACATAATTATAATATAATTAGACTACAATTAATGTAGTAAACTTTCTATAATGAATTTTCTATTTTCAACAATTTGTTAAATATTTTAATAATATTCAATGATTGTCATTTATATATAATTAGCCAATTATGTCCTGTATAATTTAAATATACAATTTAATTTAGTCAAAAACATTTAATGATTGTCATTTATACAATTAAAAGTATCACAATGATCAAAAATCAAAATTATAACAATTACTCTTGGTAAACGTCGGGGCGAAGATTCCGCAAAAATAGACGCGGTGACAGCAGCGGTTCTACAAAAATCTACAAGATAAACTTTATAACAAAATTTACAAAATAATCATTTATACAATATTATAACTTTAAGAATATACCATTCTGATTTACGGCGACGGTGATCATGTGTATTACAGATCTATAAACAAAACATTCAAAACATAAATAATAGTCATAGATATATTATAAAACTCAAAAAATACCTCATATCTTAAAAACCTCTTTTGATGGCCGTGAGTTTTGGCGGTCTCTTTTATGTGGTGGTTGGGCTCACAGCGGAGTGGTGGTTTCAATAGTGCTTCTCTTTTTCCGGCAAGTTTGATTTTTCCGATAGATTTTAGATTTTTCCCCCGGCGAGTTTTGATGACGCTGCGTTTGGTGACGACGACGGTGGCGAGGAGGGATAGTGGTGGAGGAGGGTTCCGGTTTTGCTGAGTCATAGGGTGGTGGCAGCGGTTAGGGTGTGTTTAATATGCTAAGAGAGATAAAGAGGATAGATATTGATATAGAGAGAGATAAGAGGATATGTGTGTTTTTTTTATTTTGATATGTGATGATTCGGTGTGTGTGAGGTTTATATATGAGCAAAGATACAAAAAAGATGCCAAATTTTTTTTTACTTTTAACCTTTCAAGAATGGGTAAAATTTCCATTATAAAGTAGTATAGGTATAGATATAGATAAGCCAACTAAGGTTTACTAGTTATCAACGCCCTATTAATATATACATACTTTTCTAACAAAATAACATACATGGTGTTTTTTTTTTATTCAGGTTATTCGAAAATAAAGAGTATTTTAAACTCGGATGTATACATCATAATTCATAACGGAAGTATATATTATCGTGACCATTTCCATCCATTTCGCTTACACTCCTTCAAAATGTATTTTTGGCGAAGTTTAAACATGACAAAGGTTGTAAGGACATTCTCAAAGTAACTAACCATGGTGTTTCGTGAATCTCGGTGGTCTTTGTCATCACCACAAATAAGCCTTTAAACATGCACAAAATATATTGTATTAGTAGTGCACGACTAATTAAACTCAAGCCTTATATACAAAATTATTAAAGTGCATGAAATTTTGCAACCCTTGTTAAACGATAACTTTATACAATGACACCGCTTGCATTCTGATAAAAACGACGTTGTAACTAATTTGGTGGTGTTCATACTTTTCTAACAAGATAATCTGGAAATTTTGCGACGAGTTACAAGTCCTTACCTTCTATTGGGTGTCGCATAGAGCTAAAGGAGCAATCACTTCTTGGATAGATTGGTGTTCTGGTAATAGCTTGCAAAGTTTAGTATCCTTTGTTTCAACGTCTTGTATTCGTAGCAGGTCGTTCTAATTTTTTGATTGGAAGTTTTTGGTCACTTTTTCCTTGGAAATGAGGTGGATGGTTAGAAGTGTCTCCAATTATCATTTCAAGTCTTCCATGCAAGCCACTAGACTTTTACTTCCATTGGGTCATTTTCTATCTTTTCTTTTGTTTTTGTATTCTATAGTGGGTTCTTTTAGTTGGTTTATGTTGGGTCTTTGGAGATGCCAGTGTTATTAGATTTTTTTTATTGTAGTTTTCACGGCATTGTCTTTTTTTTTTTACTTTTTACTTGTATATCAATATAGTTAATTGTTTTGCCTTTAAAAAAATGTGGGTTTGTTTGTGTTAGTAGATGGCAATGAATAAAGATGTGATTTGGTGTGGGTGGAAACATAGAAAAAAACATGGTTCATTCAAATAGTAGTAATCGGTGTTTGATTGTGACTTTCCACGTGGTATGTTGGATCTTCGATTCTCATCCAAGGCTGTCAAGATCGCGATCTCATTTGGGATTGTTTTTGTCTTTGTCGAAGATCAATATCCGTAAGGATCCAATTAAATATAGTCATGTTCAGTAAGCCAACGGATAAACGAGTCAAACAAATTTATTTTCTACTCATCATCAACATAAATTTAAATAATATCCTCTTGAAAAATGTCCAGTTCAAATTTCAAATACAAAGTAAAAGCAAAACACAAAAAAAATCAAGTTTCAATTGTCACATTCACGATTTAGGCGAGGTAAAATTATATAACATGCCGTAATAAACGTTCAAAACAAATACGAATCACTAGTATCACTACAATTAAGCAATCTGAATTAAAACTTAAAGGTTAATAGTTAAAACAAAAAAAGACAAAAGAAAAAAACAACAATTACTTGTATGAAATTTTTTGCTTAAGGTAACTAGAACATGAGAAGAAGAACCCTCATTTGTTTCATGTAATTTCAATTTGGAGAAAGTAGATAATTAGGGTTATTGATTAAAAAATCTAGGAATGAAACGTCAATACTTGTTACTAAGATCAGCGGACTCGTATTGTTCTTTTTGGGCCTAAAAAAAGTAATGGGCTAGTTAGTATGTTAAGCAATAAGTTAGTAATTTGTAACTCGTATCGACACGCGATCGAAGGTTTCCTAACACGTCTTACGTGCGAGTTTACGCTCCTATACTTTTGATCCTACCTCTGATGCCATCCTACACCGATCCTAACACGATTTTATCAGGTGGATACACGTAAGATCGTACGATCTTACTGTAAACCTCGCGAGTTTTTACAAGTATTTGATCTCATCATCTTCTCATTTGATTAGTCCCACCACTGCTAAAATTTTTCTATGGCTTTAACCTCACTCAATCACTCACAACCACGTTTACTCTTCTACTATATTAGTACAAAACAAAAATCATCAACCATATGTTATTTCTTCTTTTGTTTTGTTATTCAACAAAATTGACATAAACTATGTAATGTGAATTGTAATTATAAAATAAAATCTACAAGATGAGTTGTCATGATTACTATTAACTTCAAAGATGATATAAAAAGTAAAAAATAGATTACTACATATTTGCATGACAATTCATTTTGTGAATTTTGTTTTACAAAGATTATATAGTTGTAGCATACATCTGTTAAATATATCGATGGAAATTGACAGAATTTAGAATAAAAAAGTGCATAACTGAAATTATAAAATTTGACAAGTCAAAAATAATAAAAGATAAAAAGTCTTTTTCTGTCAATCAACATGAGAGTTTTTCGATTTTAAAAATCAAGTTAAAACATGTAGAAATCAAAGAATACTGAAAATATTATTAATCATATTCAACTATTACTAACACATTACGATAATCAAGTGATGAACCGCAAAGACAGCGAGCTAATATGCTATGAATTCAAATATGTACGCTACGAAGACCTCACTTAGGGGGAGATTGTTAGAAACACAATTTCACAGTCTAACAAGTGAAGCTCGGTCTTGAAGAAAATTGGCGTTTCATAGCTCGTTAGTTAGTTAATTAATTGTAATGTTTTAATGATGTAAACGGGCCAAGATGCAAAAAGCCCAGATAAAGCCCACAAAGGCCTCCTAGGCCGATCCCCTTTAGAGTATAAATACTCTATGTTTTTCTCATCTTTAGGTTAGCTAGTCAATATTCATTAGGGTTTTATTTTTGTATCTAGCCACCAAAAACATCTTTTAATTTTTCAATCAATCCTTGTTTAATTTAATCTCTTGATTCTACATATCATTGTTAAAGATTATGATTGAATGATCATGGAACCTACAATTGGTATCAAGAGCCTTCAAGATTGATGATTTGATTTGGTTTTGTGTTTTTATTTTTTTGGGTATTCGGCTATAAAAAAAGGGGATTCGAAATTTTTTTTGGTTTGTTTGTTTTCATTCTTGATTCATAGATGGTTTATGGTTAATCTAATATCATAAAAACCATCTCGTTAGCAATCAAAGACTTGGTGATTTTTTTTCTTCTCTTTTTGGTTCGAAAATTATAAAGAAAAAAGAAGAAAAAAAAAGAGTATTGATCGAGTTTTGTGGGTTGGATCGTGATATACAAGTTCGTATTATACTAATAACATCTCTTTCCGCGATTTATTGAAGTGGTACAGGTTACTCGTGGTGATTTTGCAAGAAAAAGGGTGTTTGGATTCGTTCCTGTGTCAACCGAACGAGTTAAAGCATTCTCGAGCCGAACTAGTGAAACCTTCATCAACCGAACGAGTACATCCTTTGAGAACCGATCGAGCTTGATCCTTCTTGAACCGAACGAGTGACAACTAGTTGGGATCGAAGGAGTAACATTTAGTGATAACCGAACGAGCCAAAACCTTTGAGGACCGATCGAGCTATATTCTTCTACAACCGAACTAGTATACACTTGTGAACCGAACGAGTGAAATACTTGTGAACCGAAAGAGTTCACTCTTTGTTCACTTGCTTTAATTGTGAACCGAACTAAACAAATCAAACAAAAACAACACCAAACACAAATCAAACATCTCAACAATCACTTGCGATCCGTTCATTCATTCATACTTAAATCAAAATGTCAACAGACAAAGAGTCAAGTGCAGCGGGAACGGACAATCGTCCTCCCATGTTGGTTGAAAGTGACTACGAATGTGGAAGATTGTACGAGAGATACATTAGTGGTAAACCTCTTGGAAAAGTTAATTTGGACGATCTATCCAAAACGGACCTACTCGCGATCCTCATATCTCAACTATGACAGAGGTCAAGGTGATGCTTGACAGTACAAGTAAGAGGAGACAAGCGGGATGAAGTGTTTACAATTGCGATTGAGAACAATAAAGAACTAAGCTCATATTCAACAACCAAAAATAAACATTCTCAGTTCAAGGGCTCCCAAGTTATGTATTCAACATACTAAACCAGACTCGTATGGGAAAGAGATTTGGGACAAATTGTAGAGTACTAATGAAAGGTTCGGGAAGTCTCTTAACAACAGAAGGAAGAATCTGTTTTCGATGGAGTACGAACGATTTCGATGCAATTGGAAATGAGTCAATCTCATGACTCATTTGTGCGTTTACACAAGTGATCAATGATTGGAAGATTACCCTCAGCTTTGACATCCACATTCATCAGATGAAACACAAAAGTTTGTCAAATCCTTCCTCCGTATTGGGCAATGTATGTAACCAATGAGAGACAACAAGGATATTTCTGTGATAACTATGTTGAACTTTTTTCTTTCTTAAATCCATTGAACACTGATTTGAAGAACACTCTAACTGAAACAGGAGCAGTATACCAGCATTGTGATCCTTTGGACATACCTTGCCAAACAAAACACTACTTGCTAACTCAAACCACTACTCACCACCCCCCACAATATGGACAATAACTTCCTCCACCCATAATAAGTCCCTCAACAAAGCATGATTGCTATGTTGGCAACCATGAACCAAATGTAACTTGATTGAGTGGTTTCAAAAGTAGTTTCCTCAACAACAACCAGCTCAGTCATCGTCCAAACTCAAGGAGTCATGCTACGGTGCATGACGGGCAGATTAATTACTGAACATCAGAGAAGAGCTTCCGGGTTAATGTTTGGTTTAATACGGGTAATCGAGGAATACAGATACTAAGGTGCTGATGTGGGGACAATTTATGGATAAGAAGTGATATGCTACAATGCCATAGTGAAATAACAATTTATAACAACAATGACACTACAATCACTGCATAAGGAAGGGAAAGTTTGAAGGGCCGTTAGGTAAAGGGCTGGTATCTAAGCTGTGTAAGGAGAAAATGAGAGGTAAATAAACAAATAAAAATCAACAAAAAAAAGACTCTCAGTACTTCAAGGACAAGATGCTGTTAATGGAAGCTAAGGTGAAAGGATTGCTTTTAGCTGTTGATGCCAAAGCATTCCTTGTGATATAGCAATGTACAACTCTTATGATCACCACTGGCTATTAAGACTACAAACATGTTCGGAAGTAATCATGAGGACGCTGTCGATTCTGACGTAGTGAAGGGACTCATGCTAAGCAGCAGCTTCATGGGCTAATTGTCATCACAAGTGGAACCCATAGTGCAACCACCCAGTAAGTCAAATGCAGGTACACAATTATGCAAATCAACTCTTTGATCATGTTAAATACATCTCGTTGTCACCTGAGTTGCACCGGTATGAACACCTAGACTCCGATTTGAGCGGATATTAGGACAATACGTTTTGTATCATTCAAGAGTACCAACTTGACAGGCGAAGTTTATGATTGTTTCATTAAGGTATCTTCTGCACCAGCCGGTGAGATTCAATGATTCCTCTTAGATGAT
The DNA here is from genome assembly GCA_026074375.1 of Tanacetum coccineum. Classification (NCBI taxonomy): domain Eukaryota; kingdom Viridiplantae; phylum Streptophyta; class Magnoliopsida; order Asterales; family Asteraceae; genus Tanacetum; species Tanacetum coccineum. Next base: position 10,779 of record BQNB010098541.1, read on the forward strand.
TGAGAATAAACCCAATAGACAGACACTTAAAGGTTAATCAGGAACAAATGTGTAATGACTCATTAAAGAGCTGTGAGCTTGCAAGATGCAAACCAAGAAATGGTTAGTTCTTGAAATCGTAATAAAGTCCAAACATCGATTTAGACCAGGCCATTATTCACGTACAAATGGAATGCTTGCGCTTGAAGAAAGAATGTGTTGATAAAGTCAAACTTTCTCAAAACGTCTGAGTTCAATTAAAACTCTTTGAAAATGAAAGTAAAAGGTTGTTTTGAAAAGAAGGACTTGTGGGAAAGTATCTTGAAGGAAATAGTTTGTTTAAAAAGTGCTATAAAGTTGCATCGATATTTTGCAAAGATTTCAACAAACCAACAACAACTATGCCAATGTAAAAAAATGACCTACTAGCAACACATGGATTTGCACAAATAAGCTACTAGGTATAACCATCGTGGAACATCAACAAGCTAGTTGTTCTAAAACAACGTGTTTGATGCAAATGCTACTTTTAACCCGCCACCCAACTCTGTTAAAACAGTGAAGAACTCATTGTTCAGTGACGTAGTAGAACTAAGATGTCTGAAAGACTAGGGACAATTAAACCCATAAACTATGCTGAGCTCAATGCCTTGTATAGTCACTTTGTTCCTCAGAAGTAACCTGTTCCTACATTATGAGAGTGGAGAAAGGTTTATTGGTTACTGCATGAAGTAACTTGATCTACTCAGAATGTAACCACTTTAACTGTTAATCATTTGTTTTGTACTATCGGAAAGAAAGAGTTAAATTTCCATTCGTTTAACAAGGCTTAAACTCGTGGATTCTCCCCGCATTTGACACATGTCATAAACCAAAGAAAAGAATTCATGTCGCTATCCAAGCGGTCAGGGGCGTTTAAAACGGTAAAGCAATGTATACAGAACCAAATCATCTTTTTATGAAAAATGTTAAACAACTTGTTCAAAAACTTGATGAAAACATGTGTTTACAGAGTAATGAATACCATGGGATATTTGACGAGCTGGACCAATGAGTACGAAGCATGAGTTTTTTGCGAACAAGAACCTGAAAATAGAGAGAAAAAATCTTTTAATTCAAAATGACTGCTTAATTGCTAATTGTTTAGGGAAAAGATTATCTACTTATTGTGCTTGCTTCTTTATGAATATTGTTATGCACATAGTTCGAATTTCCTTTTAACGAAAACTTAGAATCCTAATTGCGTCAGGAACACTCACAAGTCATAGAACTTGAAGCTGAGACTTTTATAAGAAGCAAACAAATGCTTAATGAATCTGAAAAAACATTGTGCCTTAATCGGAAAAGATCCGTTTATTTAACCAAGGTTAAATTTACAAACTATAAAGAACTGTCTTCAAAAACCCAGAAGGGAGGGTTGTGATAATTCTAACTCAACTGCATCTAATGCAATTTTTGAAATTAACAAGTTAAAGGATCAGCTTCAAGGGAAAGACGACACCATCAGAAACTTGCAAACTCATATCAACATTACGAGAATGTTGAATGTAGGATCCACTGTAGGTAGCTTTGATAAGCAGGCCTTAGAAACTGAGCTAACTCAGTTGAAAGATGCGCTCACTTCGGTTAGAATTCAAATTGATGGGTATAAGGCAGAGAATGTGAATCTGAAATGTGTTATAAGAAAACTGTCGAAATATAATGCTTACTCAGTTCGCATTCACCGCAAAGACTATTCCTTAACTGACTGCGAATGGCAAATGAAAATTGAGCTGAGTGGCAAACTGAGTGTGGATTTACAGCCTCTGAGAACAACGTACTTGCTTCAGGATTTTATTACCAACAGTTCAAAGTTCGTTCCACCTCCAAAAAGAGCCAACAGTGGTAAAACCAACCCGTTGCCTAAGAAAAAGCAGTGACTTTCTAAGGAACCCTACGGACTTCAAATAGCCCCACACAGAATCACACTTGTCAAAGTGCAACAAAACCAGAATGCCTTCATGTTCTGTGAATCTGTCTACAAGAACAACACCTGCCACTGAATCTCGTAAACCTCATGCCAAAGTGCACACTCGGAACCAAGTATCTTGCCAAGTAAAAGTATGAACGCGGAGGAGAGCAGCAGACTCACAATAGGAGGTGAATGTTATTGATAATAATCAGTTGTGATTTTCTTTGAGTTGTGAATACCAAAACCCCCCAGGCCAAAAATAGTGTGAAATTCATACTAAGAAGGTTTGGAAATACAACAGAAATTTAACTGTGAACATATAAGACAGCTTAGAGACCCTAAATAGATAAGGTTGTGGTAGTGTCAATCTTAGTGGAAACCCCACTGGATGACTTTTCGCGTTGTATCTAACTTGCCTTTAATAGGTATACGCGATCCTTTGTTGAGCCTTAGAACTTACCCCGTGCCGGTTAGTTTTGTTCCAAAGTTACCTATGTTATCTATGGTTCCACAATTGATAACTTAGTGGATCGATAAAGGATGGTTCCAAGGGAATATCTGGTATTTTTGAATGCTAAAGCATTGTATCCTTTGTATATTTGTGTATATTTGAGAAAAAAATCAAATTAAAATAAAATAATATAAAACAAAAAAAAATCAAATTTTTTTTCCTTAAATGGCTTGCAGTTATTTCAGACTGTAACCCGGACTTAACCCAGAGACTTAATGTACGTTTCAGTGCATTATTTCTTCCACATACAAGAAGTTGTCTAAGACCCGAACAATTTTCTCATAAACAATATGTTTTATCAAACAAGTGCGAGCACGTCACCTTTCAGACGATTGACCAAAACCCTTTCTATTATACTCGGGTCATTGTTTGAGGGGGAGAATCAGGTATACTAACAGTTTTGCAGGTTTGTTGGACGCACTGTTGCTGATTCTATTACAGAAAGATTGAAATGAGCCACAACCTACGTCTTCAGACGGTTTGATTTATCACTCATGTCTCGGTATATTACTAAGGTCTTGTTTTAATAATCACTTGATATATGTGCTTAATTAACTCACCTAAAACCTAAAAGGGGAAGATCGATTATACATTTTAAGTCCATTATAGATCAAAACCATACAAAAGTTGCATACTTTTGATCGGGGGAGAAAATGTGACTTAAATGTAAACCGGATAACTAATGATTCGATTGATTTAACATGCTAAGTCCTATCCTTGCATGTGCAAAACATCTTTCGATTATCGATGCACATGTGTAGGGGGAGTAAAAATGTTAATATACTCAACAATGTCAAGATAACAAAACTTTTGTGTTATACACAAGTATCTTGATAATTCACAAAGAATCTTTTGTTTCATGATTGGGAAAGTGATCTTAAGGAATGCGAAGGAATGAGATGTTGTACCACTAGGGTATTCGTAGAATACTCATATACTTGTCTTCGGACAGTATCCACTAGTGAGAATGACTCGTCTTACAAATACTTGTATGAGTTTGATGAGAGCCATGAGGCACTTCATATCTTTCGAGATATCTTTCAAAACATCATCAGAGCATTCTGATTTAAAGTTTCGTTGTGTCCTAAATAAATTTCACAAGTACATCGAATGTTTTTCAAATCATGTTTTTGCCAACAGGCCTTCTACGGTACTTAATTGTATTAAGAAGTAAAACGCTGAACAGGAATTATATGGTATAGTCAGCAGATAGTAACAATACTGACTCACTCTTTACCATTTTATTAGTAGAAATACTCATAGTGTGTAAGTCTACGGACATCTGGTTTAGAGAACAGCAAGCATACGGGAATCTGGTACTTTGATATTGGAGGACTTAAAGGCTTTAAGCTGAAAAACCTGTCAAGAATGTTCTTTATTGAATCTATCTGATCACAGATGTAGTATTCGTACTGTATGGTAATCGACTCACCATGTTTCTAAAATAAAGAGTTGACTACTCTAGAGCAAACGGCTACTGGTAAAGAGATATTAAATCCGTTCCTAGCTGATAGTTTGCTAAAAACTATAAGGTTATCATTGCACCTTTTTATTGCAACAAAGCATTGACTAGTCAATATCAAACGACTCATGGTAAAGACATATCAAATCAGTTGATAGCTGATAGTTTGCTAAAAACTATATTGTTCATACTCAAAGAATCCGTTGAAAGACACATGCTCACACTCCAAGATTTGAAGAAATCAAGAAAGGTGAGTTTACAAAGCTTCCGCTCCTCTGAATCAATGTCTTCTTCAAATGTTAAAGTCATGAAGTCTAGAAGAAGAAAGATAACAAAAGCTTTCAGGATTACAACAAATATGAGCATGTCGGACCACAGTTTAGCAAAGGAAAAATAAAGAAAAGATCACATATAATTCAAGAAATCAGAGATCAAGATCAAGTTATCAAAACAAATAATTCAAGTTCTAGAGATCAAGTTCAAGTTTCAAAGATTGGATTACTACTGAAGCATAAATACATCAAGTGAAGAACCCCAAAAGACTACGAGCTGAAGACACTGGCAGTATATGCTAGAACTCAAATAATTAGCGCTGTTGGATTCGAGGGAAAAGAATTGAAATCTACAATTAAGATGTGCATATCTCGAGCGACCTCTCCTAGGGGGAGATTGTTAGAAACAAAGAATTTAAGTCTAACAAAGAAGTTTCGGTCACTCGAAGTTAGACGACGTTTGATAGCTCGTTATTTAATGTAGTGTAATGTAAACGGGTCGTTGAGCAATGTAACAATTTGTATTTTTGATCAATGTACGACGTTATTAAATTCACTAATCATTTTTTTCTCGTACGCGATCGCTTTTAAATTTAATAGTTAAGTTAAATTGCGTAAGTTAAAAATTATCGTTTAGCGTAAATGGATACCAAACAAATAAATGTTTACATCAAGCAAGTGTTAAGTAATTATTTTGAGTATAATTATTAACTTTGTTTATTTTATTTTCATTGGTTACGTAAATTGATTACGTTTCGCGATAAAATTACGTTTAGGCATACCCGGAAGCACCAAAACTTTTCTACACTTCAACAAATACCCACTTTTATACCCAATACATAAAATTAACTCAAATATCTATCCCATATGCTCATATGGCTGGATTTGGACTCAAAGATACAAAGAAAATATCATAGGAACACTTTTCTTGTTTTCATGGGATAATCTCTACTTTTAGGGACCAAAGACCAAAGACCAAAGACCAAGGACTTTCTCTAAGACCCTCATCTTGTTTCCCATGACCACTATTGCAAACTTTTGACCAACTAGGCATATATATACTTGTATGTTTAAGTTTTATTAATTAAATTGACGATTCAACATGTTTACTAATCTTAAAGGTATCTAATTTTATCACGGGAAAAGATTATAGAATGATTAAAATCATTCAAACCCTAGACCATTCGCGACTTCCTACATAATATACAAGGTAAGGAAACTACAACGTAGTCAGGTATTATAGGGTAATGGTATCAACAAGACCGAAGTCTTGATGAGTCTCCCCGAACCTTATCCTTGCAACTATATAGTACTTTTGCAAATTACGTCATTAATAAAATTCTAAACCTTTAAAGATAGCAAAACACATTATAAACTTGATTCTTGCTGGTCTCGGCGTGAGTATGTTTAAAACCATGTAAGGGCGACTCATTTAAGTGCCACATAAGACCTTGCAAGAATTAGTTTATAATAAATCAAATTTCATATAGTTTTAGTCCGGTTTATTTTTGTTTTCGAAAAACCCTTTGCTTTGATGTACAATACATAACAATTTATCAAAAGCAAACAAATAAACATAAACAACTAAAACATATATCCGATTAACACATTAATCACATACCACATGCATAACCAATTGATGATAACCTAAAATCTATGTGATTTAAATTAAAGACACATAGCATAAAACTGTCAAAACAATATAAATTTCACTTCAGGTCACGTCAGAGTGTAGCTAGAGTCTTCTCGAGCCTTAGCTCAAAACTACAAAGTTGTAGATCTACGAGTCGTGGACCACCCACAAAAATTTCAAATTTTTTCGATATCGGATGAATTTATTATGAATTTTTTACTAACAGGTGTCATAACACTACGAAAAACGTAAAATTCAACTAATACACATCAAGATCCGATTTTTATCATCAATTATGCATGTTTAACACTTAACAATTATTATACATTCATATATCATATATCACATGTCATCATCCATGGTAAACTTGCAAGATTCACCATGGATCTTATTAATTAACGTTTAATAAAGCGAGAAGATTCATATTAACAATTAATGCATACCGATTATTAACAATTAAACTACGATATCCATCAAATAAAAATTGCATACATCTTAGGGTTTTGTCTAATTTAAATTTATTAACCCTAATTAGGGTTTATGAACACAAGATCATCAAATAAAAATTAAGACAACATCAAAACCTAGCAATTTTTTTAACGTTCTTGATAACAATTATGTAATTTATAGATCTATATGACCGGCTCTTGACGCCACTGTTGGAATTAGTAGACATAAAGGCCATATTAACTATTAATAAATACGAGTACGCAGCGGAATATAAACACGTATGATCTTCATATAGTCATATAAATTAACATAACAAGAAAGTAAAAGAAAACGTGTACCTTTTAACAATTTTTCAATCAAGAAACAATAAAGATCAAAGTATGATCTCTCTACGGATTTGTACACAATACATTCTTAGCAATAGAGTATGCTAGTACTAATAGTATTAAACAATTGACTTTGGAAAACCTTGAATCAAATCAACACAAGAAACTATGTTTCTTGTTTCCTTGCCGTCGAACAAAGCAAAAACGAACACCCCTATATACGGGGTTTCGGTCGATCAAGCACAAAGAGAAAGAAAGAGAGATTTAGGGTTAGCTAACTAATGAATCCCTAATCTCTACTTATAGCCTTTCCCAATACTTGGATAACAAGCAAAAACCCACCTCCTTTGGGTTGGGTTCTTCAGCCGACTAGAGCAAAGGGAAGGGGCATAGCCCATTTTCTTTTTTCCCAATTTTCCTTTAAAGTCCTTATTGTTTAACATTTAATTAATTACATCTCAATATATTTAATTAACTATTACCAACAAATTACGTGTGTATCTCCATAGGCTCAAACCGAGACCGGACATATATTATTTATATGTACATTCCTTCATATTGTGTGTTAATCGCATATGCCAAACTTGATCCATATCCGCTGCGCACTCGTAGTGTTGATCACTCAATATCTTCGAATATCAGAAGTTAAAATATCACGCTCAAGATGAAGATCATGCATAATGTTACAAAAATTAATGCAAAATTAGAAATATGAAATAAATGTTATTAGTTTTTCATACATGATGTATCCATCAAAATTTGTTTTTCCCTTTGTCAATAATGTATACACTTACCACAAATTTGTAGAATGATGATAACCTCATCGGTTATGATATATTATTTCACTACTACTTATAGAGTACAAAACATAGAGAAACCATAATGGACACTAAGCCCATAAATGGGCTTGGGCCGACTAACATAATCTATCATCTAATACTCCCTCGCAGTTGGAGCGGGGGGTTTTCGAACGATCCAACTGGAGTTAAACTTTGCAAGAGGCAATAAATCTTCTATCTTTCGAGAAACTTGATTTGTTGATTGTTGTTGTAATCTTGTGCTTGCGTAGGAAGCTGTAACACCCAAAACTTCTTTTCTTTTTTTCTTTTTTTAAGAAGGAAACAAAAGTTAAGAAGGAAAGTAAATAAAACTTGTGATTAGAATGACTTTGAAAAACAAATAAAACTAGAAGGAGATTGATTTGCTTGAGAAGGCTTGAGGATAAAGCTATTTGAAAAGGAAAAGAAACGTATTGAGAAGGATTGAGAAAATTGATTTTCTTTTATTTGTTGTTGTTGAGATTTGTTATATGAAAAGAGAAAAAAAGTTAAAAGAGATTGGAAAAGAACGCAAGAAAGCACATGGAAACAAAAGAGGATACATTAAGAGGAATTCGAAAGAGAGCAGGGTCATAGCCGCATGTCAAGATGCCTCAAATTAAATAAGGCAGAAAAATAACAAAACTAAATCAAACATATGGTACATGTTTGAGCAAGATCAGTAGCATAAGAGAAGAAAACGTACGTGATGATAACGAAAAATGATGGCCGACAACTAGGGTTTTGAAAATTTAGATAGATTTGATAATAAAGATGGAGAGATTTAACGGGGTGGTTAGAAGTGGCGGCTTGATGCCGACTAGGTCTCAAGATCATACCTGCTCATGGTATCATGTAGAATGATGAAAACCCTGTCGGTTATGATATATTATTTCACCACTACTAATAGACTACAAAACATAGAGAAATCTTAATGGACGCTAAGCCTACAAACGAGCTTGGGCCGACTAACATAATCTATCATCTAATAAAATTTACTCTTTACTCGAACAATTTACCCTTACTTAATCAAGCTACCATGAATTATTGACTAAAAATGTAATATGTATGTATGTGTTATTGACTTATTTCCATACGTAGCCATGACAATCTTCATGTACTTTTAGTTCACCAATATCATAACTCATAATAATACGCATGCATATACCGCGACTCCCTAGCTCAACTCGCTGACTTCTTATTGCGATGGAGTTCAATTATCTCTCTCGCGTGGATGTAGATGTTCAAGATCTCAATGCGTGAGTATCATTTTTCTGTCCCGAACTTCATCTACATACTAATAACATGTACGTTCCAACCCATTGGTAGGCATTTCTCCACCATCTACCTCGATTATAACATGACTAAATCCAGAAGAAGAAAAAACTTAGCTTCCATCATGTTTAGCTCCACTACATCCAGTAGCTCGTCCAACTAAGCTACGCCTATATCTTGATCATCTTCATAGCTGCCAAATACAACCGTAAGAATATAAGAAAAAAAAATCCTTGATCAGCAGGTTTTAAAACACGCGAATATCTGTTTTGGTAACTAATTACCTCGATGTCCATTCATCTTGATTACATAAGCTCAATTAAGATAAGACAAACACCCACTTAGATGATTACATGACTTTATAGTAGCTTATATACGCATTATTGCATCCGTCTACCATCGGCTTTAGCCACGCTAATGGTAGGAGCATGTCATGTCATGATGCCCAATTTGAAGCTAAGTCTGCTCTTGAAGCTATTAAAAAGTTTAATGTGACTTATTTTATACTCCTAACAGTTTTGGCGATTATATATGTAATCAGATATGTTTTAATTGTAGAACTCTACATGTAAGTAGGGTATTGAACGGTGCGGTTCGGTTCGGTTAGTTAGAAGATTTATACCATCTATCGCGGGGTGCGTAATTTATATTTTGACCTGAAACAGAACTGTAATAGACGGGTAACGGGACAAGCGGGTACCCGAAATGAGCGATTACCCATGGTTTGGGTCACGGTTAACCAATTTAGACGTTTAATCTAGTTTAACGTATGAACAATAATATGTTATAGAACCTAACATGTCATTTTAGTAAAATTGGGTAACATTGAATAGATTAAAGTCATATTAAAGTTATTCGGTCATAATAATTACATTCAGATAAGCATAGATAACATATTAACAAAAAGTATTTGTTCGACATTTATAACTTTTGACCATACTAAACAATTGTCACATAGTAAATGTTTACACTAGGAGCAGTTGTTATACAATAAAATAGACTAGTAGACGAATGAAGTTTCTTTTGTTAATCCTTCTGTCAATTATGTGTAAGAAGAAGCTGAGTACTCACTTATAATAATTATTACCTTAGCATAATTTATATTCAAACTAGACGAGTACCCGTGCATAGCGGCGAGAATTTCTAACGGTAAATAATTGTAGTGATAAAAAAAGTTTATAGGTTATAAACAAAAAATAATAAAAGTTTGATGGTTTGGAGATTAAACATAATGTTTTGAATCCCGGTTCGACCCAACAGGTTCTGGTCGAAAAACGGGTCAACTTGTATTTATAAGCCAGAAAGAATTTCTTATTACAAATCAGTTACCAATCACACATTTAATGTCATTAAATCCGGCCAAGATATTTTTGTCAAGTCATCAAATTTTACCAATCACATTTAATGTCAAGATTATTAGTTTCTAAGGCTTGTACATTTAGTTTCCAAGACTTGTACATTTCTAAGTTTTTTGTCACACATTTAATGTCAAAATTCTTAGTTTTCAAGACTTGTACATTTAGTTTTCAAGGCTTGTACATTTTTCAACTTTCAACATCCTACTCTTTTCAAGAATGGATGAAAAATGCTTTATAATGTAGTATAGAAGTATAGATATAGATAGATAAGACTTGAAAATCTAATCATGCCAAAAATATAACACGTCTAAAATAAACGTACTAAAATATGATACGCCTGGAATAATTATGTAAAGATTAATAATTTGTGCATGACAAATGAAAATCATGCTTACATTTTTCGATCCAATGTTAGTCTATAAAAGTTACATAACATGAGTACCATACACACGTAAAAATGTATCTTTTAAATGTAACGTTTATTGTCGTCCTAAAATATTGATAAGAGTAATTAAACTCGATACATGTCCGCATTTCCTAAGCCAATAACTGATGCAAATATTGCGCCACCAGCAGGGAAAAAAAAAAACCTCATTCATGACCTTTCGGATAGAATATACCGGGCGAAGATGCAGATTCCAACAGCTTTCTTCTGGAGGAGGTGGTTCAGTGGTGGTAGGGTTCGATGGTGGGGACATACCGGTGGTTGTGTATTTGTGGTGATGGTGAATGAGTTATGTAAAAAAGAAGGGGATTGTTTTGTTTTAATGTGAGATTTACAGAGATAAGGTGTAAAATGGATGGGAGAGTTTTTTTAGGTAAGAGGCGGCAACCGGTGGTGGTGGGCGACAGCCGGTGGTGGTCAAAGAGAAAATGATTTTTGATTTAGAGAGAGATATGGGAATGTGGTGTTGTGTGTGTTTTGAGAGAGAGAGAATTGAGTGAATGAATGATTTTTGGTGTTGTGTCTATGTAATGAAAAGTTGCCTAGTGTTTTCCTACTTTTTCAACATTCAAGATTTGAGCATTCAATGAAATTAACAATCATACATTTAATGTCAAGATTATTAGTTTTTAAGGCTTGTACATTTAGTTTCCAAGGCTTGTATAATTTTCAACTTTTCAATTCCTACTCTTTTCAAGAATGGGTAAAATTTCCATTATAAAATAGTATTTCAAGAATGGATGAAATTTCCATTATAAAGTAGTATAGATAGAGGGAGATTGTTGGGCCAATTTAGAGCCCAGTAATCAGCTCCTAGATTTAAATAGAAATTAGGCTAAGTATTTAAGAACCCCTGAGTGTAGAACTCAGAGGTAGTGAAAGAACCTCTGAGTGGAGAACTCAGAGGTAATGAA
>BQNB010098542.1:6510-25131 GCA_026074375.1 Tanacetum coccineum
CAAGGACTTTTAAAGAGTTATTTAAAATGATGTATTTAAATGTTAATGAAATTTTAATTTTAATGTATAAAAAAAAAGTGCTCAGTCACATGTTCGGTCAGATTATGTGTGCTTGGTCACCGTTTGGTCTAAGAGTGAGAAAATTGAGGTGACGCTGATGTGGTCACATGATTTGATCGAATTACTCTTAGTCTAATAAATATTAATCCAACTTAAACAAGTATATCCCAACTTGATTTATGGTTGGTGGTAAGAGGGGTCAACACCAAGACCTGTCACCCAAAGAGGAAGCATCCCTTTATTACCCGACTATCGAAAAACGCGTTCCCCCACCCCTTCACATTTTTTCTTGTTTGTGTTCCATCACTCGACCCTTGTGGTTTGCGTGAAAAACTAGCCAACGACTAGTTTATTATATCGTTGGGGTGGTTTTTTAACTCTAAAACTTACTTTATAATTTATAGATACTCGATATTTCTTCATTTTATACATACTTTCAACCCCGATCTTTCAACCAAGTTATATATTTTATTTTAGACGATTAATTTATACTTAAATGGGTTCACGTGTTTATTTGTTTAAATTTACTCAACTCAAACACGACTCATTTATTAAACGGGTTAGACGAATTAACATGTTTTTAACACAAACATGTTAATCCTAAACCCAAACCTATTTAACTTCGTGTTATGTTCATGTCGTATCGAAAATTGCCATCCTTAATTACTTCGAAAATTTTCTATTTAAAATTAAACAAGTGATCATAAGACTACGACAATATGAATCATTTTGACACGTGAAGGAGGCAAACCACTTTTGGAAGGTTTTTACACCATCACCACCTCCACGCGTGGTATTATTACAAACACACCAAATACCCAGAATACTCCGAGTGAGTGAAGAAAAAGAAGAAGGGTTTTCTACAGTATGCAAAACTTTTAAAGGTTAGTAATTTAAGTAACACTTAGGTTTCGTTTGTTTTTTCAGAGGTTTTACCTCTTCATTTTTAAACCATGTTTGCAAAAGAAGAGGTGTATCTAAGCTCTTTATTTACAAAGAATAAGACCATTTGTTTTTTTAGAAGAAGAGGGTTGATGTTAGAAGAAGAGAGAAGAAGAGGGTTTGTATTAGAAGAAGAGGTTAGAAGAGGTTTTTACCACTTTTCTCTGCAAAAAAACAAACAAAAAAGCTCTTCCCGCTTCAGACAAAAGAGGTGAGAAGAGGTTAGAAGAGGTGAGAAGAGGTTAGAAGAGGTGGAATTGAAAAAACAAACAAAGCCTTAGTAGTATTATTACATCTTCCCCAAATGTTTAATTCATTATCTGATTACTAGTTAAACCCAATTATGTCTCATCAAATTCCCAAATACTATATATGTTTGAATATCATGGGTTCATATTTCTTCTTCTTTTTGGCTTATTTTTGTAGGCATTAGGTAGAAACATCAGTTTGTAGTTAAGGTTTTTGGTATAAAAGGGAGATGGAGGACAACATAGAAGATTTAACGGATCGTATCTCACAGGTTCCCGAGTCTATTATTCATCACATTATGTCATTTTTGGACTCTCCAAAAGACCTTGTTCGAATGAGTGTATTGTCTAAAAACTTGTTCTCATTAACCGCTTCTTTCCCCAATTTGGATCTCGATGTGCATAAATTGTCTAGTATCATCTGGGACACACGTTTTATGGAAATAATGTCATCTGGGAATGGGACCTCCTCTTTTGACTTATTAGAATTATATACGAGGCAAAGTTTTCTCCAGTATGTTGTGTATACCACTTTCAGATTTTGCCAACAAAACGTCACTAGAGGACACACGTTGAAACTCATTACAAAGCTTCAGGACCCTACAATAATAGACCTTACTTACAGATGCCTTAGATTAATTCTTACGAAAGGCGTGCAGGTGTTGGAAATTGATATAACGAATAGGAATTTGATGCATATTCCACCATATGGACCAATATTCCGTTTGCCTGATATTCTTCTATCTGTCTCATCATTAACCTCTTTGAAATTATGTAACTGTGAGTGGCCTTCGTCCTTGATGGTTAATGGTGTGAAGTGTTAGACGCATAAATTATTGGCCCAAGCCATTGTGGGCTTGAGGTCCATTAGATCTAGGGTTTAGTAGCTTATTCCCAAAGCTATGTTCTATTATAAATAGACATGCTTTGTTATGTAATGAAAGCAATCCAATCAATATCAATTTCTATTATCTTTCATGGTATCAGAGCTCTAGGTAAGATCCACCAATAAAAATTGCTATCCTCTGGTCATCGGCTACTTGTCGGTGATCCGGAGGGATCTCCTTTTTTCTGCTTTATTGTTTTTATTAATTTAGGATTTTACTTTTCGTATTCAATGCATAAACCCTAAACCCTAGCCGTCAAAACACAAAAAAAATTGTTGAGTTGCCTAGATCAACCTTTTTTTTCTCATCTGATTATTTTCGTTGTCGAAGATCATTGTCGTTGACAACAAAAGTTGTCCATCAAATTGCCGCTCCCTTCTAAAGGCAAAATAAGTGGGAATGGGACCCCCTCTTTTGACTTATTAGAATTATATACGAGCCAAAGTTTTCTCCAGTATGTTGTGTATACCACTTTCAGATTTTGCCAACAAAACGTCACTAGAGGACACACGTTGAAACTCATTACAAAGCTTCAGGACCCTACAATAATATACCTTACTTACAGATGCCTTAGATTAATTCTTACGAAAGGCGTGCAGGTGTTGGAAATTGATATAACGAATAGGAATTTGATGCATATTCCACCATATGGACCAATATTCCGTTTGCCTGATATTCTTCTATCTGTCTCATCATTAACCTCTTTGAAATTATGTAACTGTGAGTGGCCTTCGTCCTTGATGGTTAATGGTGTGAAGTTCAAGTCTTTGAAGCTGTTGCGCCTTGAATATCTCCGTTTAGATGAGGAAGTGATCAAGATCCTGACGACTAGTTGCCCTCTTCTTGAGGAATTAACTGTTATTGATTGCTCTGGTTTCAAAAGATTTTGTGTTTATGGACTTCAAAATCTTCAAATAGTTCGGTTTTGCTATGAGTATGGAGTTGAGAGAATAGATATTGAAGCTCCAAACTTATGTTTTCTTCTATTATCAAGTTCACATGAAGAAAATGTGACACTGCCATGTGTGAATTGGCTTCATGCAAAAAACTAACAACATTGCATTATTCTGGGTATCCTTTCCCATCATCGAAAGGGTTCACTGATCTATCATCCCACTTCCCTTTCCTTGAAAATTTGTTTTTGGATCTTCCCGATGGATGCAACAGTTTGAAGTTGTCAAGTCATTCCTTGAAGACGTTTGTGCTATGTTCGGAGTGTGAGTTGGAAGATATTGATATCAATGCCCCCAATTTGCTTTTATTTGAATACATAGGATATTTACGTATGTTTGGTTCTATGGTCACGAATCCAGTCCCGTTAAAAGCGTGTATGATATTTGACTCCTCTTATTATGTTGATACTCTTCTGTTCAAGAACTTGAGGCGATTTTTGGACAAAAAGATTAAATTCAGAGAGTTAAAGTTGAAAATTTGTGTAAGTATTTACCCAGTTTCATCTACTTAATGATTCAATTATGTGTTTATATTTACTAATTGTCATATAGGATCACATTGATGATTTTGAGGAACTAAAATTGATTCAGTCGGCACCTTATGAACTCGAGCACGTTGATCTAGATCGAGTCATGATACAAGAAGTACCAGCTTATTTAGCTCTTGTGGAAGCTATACTATGGTGTTGTTGTCCTCAATCTCTAACTTTAATATTAAAATCGAACTGTTTTTGTGTTAGTTTTGACGAATTGAGCCATATTGTCAAGGTAAGAATCATATTTGCTTTCTTTGATAAGGTGTTCATTACTCTTTATTGGAATTCTTCTAAAACCCCCACACATGATGATTACTATTTCACTTGCATTGCACTCTATTTCTTGCCATAATAAAGTAGATAACTCGTTGTTGCTTTCCCAGTTTACATCTGAGAAGTTATTGCAACAAGAAGATGAAGGGAAAATTAATATTCGGCTTGAGATGTGTTGGTCTTCAAAAGCCAAAAAGCAATTCAGTGACATAAATTCATTGCTTGCAGCATTACCCGGTTCATAAAAGAAGGTATGACCACCTAATTTTTTTATAGACATGTATGACACCTTCTTGACCTCATTTTTATATATCCAAACAGTTGTCAGTCCGCCACCTGCTAGAATGATCGACACGAAAGGACTAGCGTGAAAACAGAAGTGGGATAATCAAACAGTCAAATGTTTGTGGATATGGAGATTATATGATGAATTGGATTAAGGAATATGAAAAGTGAAGAGTACTAGTAAAGATTTAGGTTTTGCGTTTGGAGGAATCAATGGCAAGTGAATCTATCAGCTATGTTATATGCAAGCATGCAATGTGCAGGCTACTAGTAAGGATTTGGTTTTTTATGTTTTGGAGAAATCAGTTGAAGTGAACCTTTAATATATTCTGCATTTGGAACTTCAAGTATTTACTGATGGTTTTGAATATTAACAATGCTGTATTGACCTTTACGTCTATGGTGCATTTGCTTCATCACTAATTTATCACTTAATGTTTATTACGTATTAAATTGCTGCTTTGACCTTGCTTTGTTGGACCGCGCCCTTTCGCCTACTTGAACTGACTTAATTTGCTGCATATTACTCAGTTATATAGAAGTAATTGTTTGTAATTTACTTACTTCACCAGCTGGTGTCCTATTCTCTCAGCCTTCAAACTACTGTTGTCTCATTTTTGCTGATACTAAGTGTGTCCTTCCTCACATCATGAACTCCCCTAATGTATTCTCTTCCGCCAAATTCTTGCCTTTTTTTGTTTTTGTTTTTTAAAATCGATGGTCACGATTTCACCAACCATGGTGTTAATCATTTACCTATTCTTAAAACACGAATTATAAGTTTCTTATCTTGGTGGCGCTCTTTCCCAATTTACATATGACACTTAAAACACAAATTATTAGTATTCGGATTACTAAATACATGACACTTAGTTTCAACTTTATTAGGTTATTTACAAATTTATGGTTAATGGACCCGCCACCTATGCTTAACAGTTAACAGTCTTAACTACAGTTTGAACGTAAATTAACATTGTACATTAACTAATTTCTTACCTGAATGAAATCGACATGAGGAAACGTTTGTACAAACTCTTCTATGCTTTTGGTGCTCAAAGGAGCAGCTCCACACGATACCTGCTTTAAGCTCTTCAACTTAGCACTATAAAAACTCTTACCAGTTCGGGTCAATGCATTTAGCAATGGAGGTACTGCTGGGAAATGACTGACACCGTATTTATCGATAGCTCGTACCATCTCATTATGGTCAAATTTGTTCATCACAACAATGGATGAACCTAATGACAAGATCCCCAAAGTGAAAGTGTGAGACCCATATATATTGAATCATGGGTATGACAGCACAAATAAAGCGTTTTCTTCGTGATGGTTCCATATTGTGATGCTTCAAATTGAACCCAAAATTAACTCAACTCCAAGCAATCAAATTTTTGTGCGTCAGACTACACTTTACTAGCACAGTTGTGCCAGAAGGATACAGATCGAGCAGTATCGTCTGGCTAAATCGTTTGGATGTGGTGTGATGAATTATGATTACCAAGAAATCTCAATTTTTGGAAACACGAAAAATCAACATGGTTTGGATCAAAGTTTGCGTTTTCAGGTACCCTAATTGAAACAATCCCTAATGCCCTCAGTTCTTCAACTCTACTAGATACAGTGAACGCTAGTTTCACATTACAATCACGTGTTTGTTTCTTAATTTCTGAGGCAGTGCTTAAAGGATTCATTGTGGTTACTATTGCACCAAGATACACAACACCTAAGAAAATGATATGAAAATGTACCGAATTTGGTAAAAGCATTAAAACGACATCACCTTTGGAAATACCAAATTCGTGATGAAGTCCGTAGGCTATGGATTTCACCAATGGTTGTAGTTCGGAGTATGACATGAAATATCCTGTTGCGGAATCAATAAACGATGTTTTTCCATTGTGTTTTTGGGAAAATATGTGAGATACAACGTTAAGATATGGGTCGGAAGGGAGGGATCTTGGTGAGTGCTTGCTACTATATATTCCTGTTTCTACCGAATACCATTGAGGGTTAGTGGGAGTTTTTTGCTTACCGAAAAATGTTGCCATGTCTGTTCTACAGAATGAGGTTTCTGGTAATTTTTTATGTTTTGTTTTGGTTTAAAAAGGGTTCTTATATATTAATAGACACAAGCTATCCATGCTTGAAAGTGTAATTTTTTCTTTCTGGGTGGTAGTACTAGCAAAGTTGTGTACAACTCTTTTGAAAAAAAAAAACTAATTTATGTAGTGACTAGTAAAACATGTGGTGTTCTATGCAATATAACAATATGTTTACTTCATGGAAGAGGAATCAGATCGAGCAAATTTAAATCTTTTGATAAGGGTTAACTGAGTAATCTTCCCCTAGTACTTTGCTAAGGTATTTTAATGCAATGCATTCTTAATTAAGCTGTTAGAACAAACAAGAATCAGGTCATAAAAGGAACTTAAATTAGAATATATACAAAGACATGTTTTTTTATCGAAACACAAGTTTTTATAACACATATGATCTTGAACTATTTACTAGAAAAAAAGCTAATCTAATCGTGTGAAAACAAGCTCAACGATGATGCTTATACGATAATAAACTAAAAGATATAACAAAAGATACATACACATATATTAGAGCCTCTCCAATGCAAGGTAGAGCAATGATTTTTTTTAAAATCTCAAATTAGTCATTGCAAAGCTTTCTAACAATATTGGAGTGAATTCTTTTTTTGAGCAATGACTTGAGCTTCATCAAGTCTTTGGTGAATGAAGTGATTATATGGTTTCGGCTTTTAGTTAGCATCGTATTTTGTTCATAAGCTGAAACCATTTTATATTTTGCACCACAGAAAAAGGGTCTCCCAGTGACATGTTTAGTGACAGTTTTAGCGACACAGAGAGATTTCTCATAAATGAGACGCAGACTTTGGTGGCGCCAAAAGTCACTAGTTTTAACAACACCGACGTATCATAAATGTGTCACATTTAGCGACACTGCTTGTCTCTAAAGCATGTCGCTATCCACTATTTTTTTGTAGCGTTGAAATCTTTTCATTACATACGAGCCCTACATGCCAATATAGAATATGTTTCCGTGCATTCTTACGTTGAGATGAAACCAATTAAATATTCACACGGGCAAACAAAACAGGACTAGCATACAAGAGCAAGCAGTCAATTTTACCGGCGTTAAATTAAATTAAATTAATAATATATAATATTGAGTCATTTACATCTATGTCCTTGTAAAACTTTCGAATTACATCAATATCTTTCTAAATATTATAATTTCTTCAATATGTTTTTAAAACTTCAAAACACACTAATTTATCCAATTTTTTTTTATCATATTTAAATACATCTAATATTAAAAGCTATTAAGTAAATCTTATAATATATATTGTATTACATTTTTACCCTTTTATCAACACACTGAAAAATATTTTCATGTTTATCCATCATCCATTATCAGAATTATCATACAGAACCACTAACCAGTAACAAGTATAATCCACAAATGAGTCAGGGTTTATATAAACATAACCCTTCATTAATGTGATCTATTATAAAAAAAAAAATAACCACCTGACGTCACATATAAATGTCTTGGTAGCTCAGATTTGGTGTTTTCTAATTTCAACTATTTTTATCATTTTCAAAGATTTGGTGTTTTCTAATTTCAATTATAGAATGCGACAATACCAATGTATTTGTTCAATTGAAAAGGAGATGGGTAAATAGGTAATATCGCATGTTAGATGCGGTTTACATAATGACTTATAATATAAATTGTATTTAAATATAATAAAAATATATTTTTGAATAAATTTGTGTATTTTGAAGTTTTGAAAAGATATTGAAGTAATTATAAAATTTAAAATGATATTGATGTAATTTTAAAATTTTGCAAGGATATACATGTAAATCTCCCTATAATATTTAACCATCACAATAAAAAAACCCACAACTTGCGGGTACCCATTGATGGGTGGAGTGGGTAAACCCATGAAATTTCACACGAGGGCACAGACACGAGTAAAAAATTATACCGGCAGGCGGCGGGGGTTCACAGATATTCACTACAAGAAAAACAGCCTTTAGGGACGGCATGTTTCTAGAGACTATGGATGTAGTCTCTAAACCCCACAAAACGACGAAAATCCTACTTTCTCAATCCCATCTTTGACCGAAACCTTTAGGGACTACTTTTTGATCGTTAGAGACTACACGTAGGCTCTAAAGATTCGCTAGAAAAAAAACTTAAGTTTCGTAAATATTTGACTTTAACTATCACTTATAGGGACTACATCTAGTCTCTATAAGTTTAGAGACAATTTTTTTAGTCAAAGTCAAATTTTTTACTTTCTCATATATAATTATAATCTTTTCCTCCCAAACTTTTATAAGGACTACATGTAGTCTCTATAAGTTTGGAGACAAAAAAGTTTAGTCAAAGTTAAAAAATTGACTTTTGTGATGGCGGGAAATTTTGCCGCCCAAATTTTAGCCACTACACGTAGTCCCTAAAAGTGTTAAACGTAGTCTCTAAAGTTTATTTTATATTTTTATTGATTAAAAGTGATTAATAATTAATTATAAATATTTGACATTATTAAAAGTGATTTAAAAATTGTTATAGTTGGCTTGATAAATTAATTTAAATGTTTGAAATTAATAAATGTTTATATATTCTAAATCAATAAACGTTTAAACATTTTAAATCGTCTAATGTTGTTGCACTATGTTGCGCCGGTTAAGTGTCAGAAATGACTAAAGAGTATAGTGAAGATAATCTTGTTTCAAAGATTAATTATAATTTCTTATATCAAACCGAACGATGTTAAACCAACAAGAAGTAAAACATACGAATTATATTCCAAATCATAAACGTTTAAACATTAAAGCATACAAATTACATTCCAAAGGCTAAATTGCTTTGGCTAAATGAAAAACTATTCCAAACCAAGTTTTCCCATTTCATTATAAAGCTCGTGAAGTAGAGCAGTTGAATCAAGTGTGTGGTTCTCGGGATGCATTTCTATTTCTAATGTTGCCTCGAGCACTTTTATCTTTCCAGCAAATACCTTTATATTTTCACTTAAGAACTTGCAATTTGAGCACTCTGCATTTCCAATACTCGGTGCAGATCCAGAAGGTCCCGGAGAATAACTTAGAGGTTTCGAAGGTCCTGGAGAAGAACTTGGAGGCATTGAAGGTCCAGGAGAACCTAGTAGACGTATTCATTCCTCTTTCCATAAACAAATCCACATACATATTCGTTTTTGTTGGCTGTTAAAGAGTAAGAAAAATTAATATTAACTACTAACCAAATTATTTATATATTACACAAATAAAAAACATGCAATCGTTTACTTTTGATAAAGGACATGCATAATATAGTTTGCCACAACTTTGAAGTTGAGTCAATTCTTGTAGAACTACATTCCCTCGTTCACAAGGACACATAAAAGCTTTATATGGCACCATCTTCATAATAACAATGTATATGTTGGTGGTTGTGATGCTAAGTGTGTAATGTTGGTGGTTGTGAGGATAAGAGTGTGTATTGTGTTGGTGGTTGTGAGGATAAGAGAGTAATGTGTTTGTAAGGATAAGAGTTAACCATGTTTGCTTTTATAGTAAAAAAGTAGCTTTTGACGGGAACTTTTGGCACCAAATTTGTAAGGATAAGAGTTAACCAGGTTTTGGTGTCCATAAAGTGGCGGGAACTTTTGGCACCAAATTCTATGTATAACGATATATCATATCGACTCATCCGTTTAACATCTCATGTGTATCAATATCATCTTGACTCATCTGTTTAACATCTCATATATAATAATATCATATCGAATCGTCCGCTTAACATCTCATGTGTATGAATATCATCTCGACTCATACATTTAACATCTCATGTATAACAATATCATACCGATTGGTCCATTTAACATCTTATGTGCATGTATATCATCTCGACTCATCCGTTTAACATCTCATGTGTATCAATATCATCTCGACTCATCCGTTTAACATCTCGTGTGTATCAATATCATCTCGACTCACCCGTTTAGCATCTCATGTATAATGATATCATCTTGACTCATCCGTTTAACATCTCATGTATAACGATATCATCTCGACTCACCCGTTTAACATCTCATGTATAACAATATCATTTTGACTCATCCGTTTAACATCTCATGTGTTGGGACTTAAAAGACTTCAAGGATTCTTAGAAGTTACTACTGCTCAGGTACATAATAGAAATTATGCTAAGTAGTTAGTACTGGTAGTATAATGTTACCACTGCTAAGTTACTACTGTTAGTATATATTAGTACTGCTAGTACTAATATTACTACTGCTTATGTTTATTAGTGCTGCTGGTGAAAAAGTTTATGCTGTTAGATTACAACTGCTTGAAGACTTTATACTGTCAAGAGGATAAAGATAAATTAAAGAGATAAAGATTGTTTGGAGAACAAGAATACTTGCGAAGATAAGTATTGAGATATTTATGTACAAGATATACATAATGTATTTATTTAAGAGATTACGTTTATGTTTAGAAAAGATTATGATATCTTAGGAATGTATTGTAAGCCGACTAGGACTCCTTAATCTATAAAAGGAGGCTCTAGGGCATTAGTTGAGATATAAGTTTTCATAGTTATCAAGTCGATTTAGAAAATCTTCAAGGTTGTAAACCCTAGTACTAGTGAAGAGTACCCGTATTATTAATCTAATAATATTGGAGTGTTTGGTTATATCTTTGTTTATTCAAGATTATTGTTTTATTCATAATACTTTTAGGTATTAAGGTGTAGATTCCGCATACACTTTTGTATACATACAAAGTTTCTACAACAAGTTACTTTAGATTTATCCAAGGTAATTTAACCTTAGACAACCTAAGGAATCGATCAAGGATTGGGATCAACAAGTGGTATCAGAGCAATGGAAGTTAGTGCTATAACTAAGCTTCTACTGAAACCCATATGTTAACCATTTCTTGAATCTTCAATTTTGTAGGCTCTATGTAATGATTACTGATGAAGAAAACTAAGTATAACGAACTTGATGTTGAAGTAGAATAACCCAAACTTATGCCTTATATCTTGCACTATCCATGTGACTTCAAACGTATACCCAAAACCAATGTATAAGGAGACCGCAATCTCTTGACAATTTATCCTCATCTTCTATGAGACACATAACCAAAGTGATAGCAAATGTGAGCATTGAGCACCATAAGAAAAATCACACACCTTTGCTAGATTTGTCAATTCTTTGTCACATCGTTTCTAAGCACGAACACGTTACCTCCAAATGTTGTAAGCCATTTAAGATATGATAAGAACACAAACCCAAATAATTCTACTTCACCGTTAAATAGATGATAATTAACCTTCTTCGTAACCACATCTTTAATAGATCCAAAAATACAAGCCTTTTAAAACATTTAAGAACATTTAAAATAAATCCCAATCTGCTAACCAAAGAATAAAAACCAAAATCAATCAAACTTGGTTTTTCTGTTCTGTCCGAGATCCATCTGTGTGTTCTGTCAGATATCTGTCAATGGTAGCAGCTAAAACTTCTTCTAGCAGCTCTAACATAAATAGTATTAACGTAATACTGCTTTCTCTCTTTTAACCTAAGCAGTACTTGAACAGCTTTAAAGTATACAAACAGTTTTAACCTTCCATGGACAGTACTAACTTCCATTGCTCAAACCGTAGTAATATAAAACAATACTAGCAGTTTTAAATCATTTGAGCAGCATTAAAATTTACTTGGGTAACATTAAATACTTTGAACACAATCTCAAACCATAAGCATTAAGGAAACGTTGTAAGCACTAATCTTAAACCATAAAATATGTTATCAATGTTATTATCCTATATTAAAGTCATCATCCCGCCTTTCTTGAGTCTCATTAACTAGAGTTACCTCAGCATCCTTATCAATATCTTCAATACTCCTCCCCTGTTTGGATGCATCTTCATGATCACCCAAACTCTCCTGATCTTCAGAGGATTCAACTCTCCTAGACATACCAACTTTCTTTAGTCTTCTCAAACCTGTAGTTCTTGACTTTTTCTTCCTTTCCAACATCTAGACCCTCTTCTTCAAATCAACAATCTCTTTTGCTTGAGCATCCATTGCTTTTTCTAAATCAAAAACCTGTGTCTGTAATTTGATACATAAAACCATCAAATCATTAAGTTGCAGACTATCCTCACCACTAGGTAGTGGATCATTAGAAGGTGTGGGTAAACTTTCCTCATGCTCTATCTTATCTTGAGCAACTTATGCCTCCTTCCTATGTGTCCTCTTAGACTTTTGTTTCTTCTTAGGTTGAGAGAATATAGATGGTTGATCAACAATGGGTATTTGATTGGAATCAATTGGATGGTCTGAATCCTCACCCACTTCTTTGGAAGCTTGAACTATCATAGTATCAAATAGAGGTGTTATTCTCCTAGAAAAATCCTTTCCAGCTCTCTTCATGTTAGCAAAAACTTTCTTTGTGTGAGAGGGATTAACAAAAATCTTCTTATGATTTGATATATCTCCAAGTTGTTGATTAATGAAAACTTGTAGAAAACGTAGATACATCAGGAATTTAACCCCTCCATCTACGTGTTTCGCCATAGCATCAAAAATATACTTAGACAGATTAAATTTTTGATTTGTTGCCAAGCAGATGATCAAAGAAGCCATTGTACTACTGAACTCATTCCATGTAGTGGATTTGGCACTAAGGCATTGTGTAATAGTGTGAATGAAATACTTCCACTGTGGAGAAAAGAAAGCTTTATAAAAAGTAAGCTTTTGAGAAGGCTTTTCATACCCCATACGTGCCAGATCTTCAAAAATAGTAGTAGTTGGCAGACAATCAGTACCTTCTGCATCATCCAAGTGAAGATCACTCCTAATGCTTGACTCCGTAATGATAACCCTCTTTTTATTAACTAGGGCTTGTAACTGACGCACTCCATTAACCGTTTGTACCTTTGCAGTTACCCAAAATTGTTCAATACAAGATGTATAGATGACAGGATTGACTGTTAAAGCATAATGAACAGAACTTGCTTTCAAGAAATCAATAATCTCTGCAAACCCATCACTTTCTACAGGTCTTTCCAAGAACGCGACCACATTGTGCGTTTCAGGAAACTTAGGGCTCGACATAATGATGATTTTGATGATCAAAGATGAAAATTGAGTTAGGGTTTATGATTAGAGAGTGTTTGAATGATTGAAATCGAATAAAGAAGTAAATGAAACCCTGAATCGAAGTATTTATAAAATCACCCTCAGCAGCAGGAACTTGAACCGGCAGCATTAACATATGTCTAACAGCATTAACTGAACCCAACATAAGCTTAACAACATTAATGTATACCAGCAGTAGAAACGGTATGCTTAGCAGCATTAACTTCAATACACCAGTAATTACCCAAATTTCATCCAAAAAGCAATTTTCATCATCAAATTTGATTCTCACAAGCTCTCTTTCTGTTTTTATGCACACATCTCTCTTTCTATTTTTAAGCTCACTTAATCTCTCAATTCTTTTTGGATCACCAAAACACTCATTTTTGTTTTTATGTGACAGTTGTGTACAAAGTTCCATCAATTCAAATAGTTTCATACTGTCCTCCCCACTTCCAAGTGTGTAACCTCTTGAGAGAGGTGGATCATTGGACTGTTTAGATGTAATCTCAAACCTAGTTTGAGCATCCACATCCCCCAATATAGTATCTTGGCACCTAGGACCACTACCTGAATCAATTCCCTAAGGATTTGAATCATTAAGTGTTGTCATGGATTGGGTCTTATTTGATGATACCAATGTCCTGCTTTGCTTCTAAGCTAGAAGCAGTAGTGGCAGCCCTTTTCATTCTGTCACCCAACTCCTTATGGACAGCCTCATTACCAACTTTTTTCAAAGGGACCACTAGACTGAGATATCTTGGTGTCCCGACCTCTTTTGACATGCCTAGATGCTTTTGATTCTTTTAACAAACTTTTGATATAACATATCCTTCCATTCATGTTGTTACTGTATAAATAAGTAGCCTCTCCTCAAAAAATGCTTCAAGAGATAAGAATTTGCTCAACAGTTGTAACTTTGTCTCTCATGTTATCTCAACAGCATTAACTTTTGCATGGCAGTCGTAATTTTATGCCTAGCAGTATTAATAGAATCCTAGCAATATTAACTATGTCTTCAATAATTATACAACAACATGCCTCTATTCATCATAAGCACACTAGAAAAGACCTGTATTAACTCTGGCTTCAATAATCATACAAACAACATGCCTCTTATTTCATTCACAGGCACACTAGGAAAAGACTAGATAGGACATGTGGAATTCATGGAGGATCATATTTTTGCTTAACCATGAATAAAAATAGTAGGAAACTGTTTACCAACCAAGAATTTCGCTCAGCAGTTATAACTCCAACGGTAACAAGCAACACTAACTTTGGCTCAGCAGTACTAACTTTTGCCTAGCAGTACATTCTTTCACCTATATCAGTACTAAGCTTTTTCATTGCAGTACCAATCCTTGCTAGCAGCATTAACTTATATCACCAGTTTTAACTCTTAATTCATTTACTAATACTATTCTTTCAAACCACACCAATCATAAATCCAACAAATACATCTTCAGAGATTAAGTAATCCAATGCTAGCAATCAAAAAGTTAAACCTGCTAACATCAAAAGCCTTTGTGAAAAGATCTGCAACATTGTGATATGTATGTATCTTAATCACTTGAATGAGCCTCTTCTCATAAGAATCTCTGATGAAATGGTGCCTTATTTCAATGTGCTTAGTTTTAGAATGAAACACTGGATTCTTCATAATACAAATGGTGCTTTCATTATCAATGTAAATCCTGATGTTCATGAAATTGAACCCATAATCAAGCATCCGATTTTGGATCCATAGCACCTGTCCATAACAATTAGCAGTAGCAACATACTCTACTTCAGTTGTTGAGTTGGCAACCACTGTTTGCTTTTTCATTGCCTCATGAAATCAACCTTTTGCAAGAATTTGTCAATCCTCCTGTTGTGATTTCCTGTCTAGACTAGCTCCAGCATTAATCACTGTTTTGAAATTGCTTCCAAGTCAAATGGTGAATTCCTAGGATATCAAGGCCCAAAAAAATTTTAGCGTTGACCTTTCAAG
Source organism: Tanacetum coccineum (assembly GCA_026074375.1). Taxonomy (NCBI): domain Eukaryota; kingdom Viridiplantae; phylum Streptophyta; class Magnoliopsida; order Asterales; family Asteraceae; genus Tanacetum; species Tanacetum coccineum. The sequence continues at coordinate 21,884 of BQNB010098542.1, forward strand.
TATCTATAAGATCCTCTTTACTACATGATGATTGGGACTTTAGGAGTAACTTGGAACCTTGCACAAGCACAAACAGCAAACATTATGTCAGGCCTAGAAGCTGTCAAGTACATCAATGATCTAATCATTGATCTGTATAAATGAACATCCACATCCTCAGCTTCTTCATCCTTGAGCAATGCCTTGTTAGTCTCTATTGGAGTGCTTGCTGTCTTCACTATGACAAAATCAAACTTCTTCAATATATCAGCCACATACTTGTCTTGGCTGATGAAGATTCCATCATCTTTCTGCTTGTACATGCACCCCTAAGAAAGTGGAGCTCCCCTATAAAAACTCATCTAGAATCTCTTGTGCATCATCTGCTCAAACTCAACACATAAAGACTTTCTTTGTTGAACACAAAATTAGGTTGTCATCAATACATATTTGTAGACCTAAAGATGATGTCATCTACATACACCTGTACTAACAGGATATCACCTTTGTCTTTCTTGATAAACAAAGTCTTATCAATGATCCCTCTTCTAAATCCATTTTCTAATAAGTAGGTAGACAAGGTCTCATACCAGGCTCTAGGAGCTTGATGTAGACCATATAAAGCTTTTTCTACCTTATAAACTTTATCAGGGAACTATGGATCTTCAAAACCAGGAGGTTGGCACACATACACCTCCTCTTCAATAGTACCATATAAAAAGGCACTCTTCACATCCATTTGGTACACAATAAACCCCATAAATGATGCATAGGCCAAAAATAACCTGATTGCTTCTATCCTAGCAACAAGAGCAAAAACCTCATCATAATTAATTCCTTCTTCTTGGGTGTAACCTTGTGCCACCAGTCTTTCCTTGTTTCTAACTACAATTCCTCTCTTATTTTTCTTGTTTCTAAAGACCCATTTGGTTCCAATGGCCCTCTTGCCATTAGGTAGATTAACCAATGTCCAAACCTTCTACAATTTAAATTGTAGCAACTCCTCTTGCATTGCTTTTATCCAGCTTGGATCATCCAAAGCTTGAATCACCTTCTTGGGTTCCTTTTGATAAAGAAAACATGCAAATAAGTAGTTTTGATAATCTTTGTGATTTGTTCTTCTCTGCTTATTGATGTAACTAACCAAAACATGTTCTTTAGAAATCTTGGTCATCCTCCTTGTTTGGGTAGTTGAATTTATATCTCCAATGATCTGGTCTTTAGGATGATCCTTGTGTATTCTGGTTGTTGGAATAGGACTGACATTCATGGTTGTTTCCAAGTTGTTAAGGTCAGCCTCTACACCCTTATCTTCATCATCATATACACCACTAAAGATACCAATATTTAGAAGATCAACAATATCCTACAAATCAGGCATAAGATGATTAATTGGAAGATCATCAGCATTATCAAAACTTTGCCCAACAGCACTAACAGATGGACTAACAATAAAAACTCTGTTAGTGCTATTAGCATAACCTTTCTTCTGTTGAACAAGCAAATTATCCAATTTAGCTCTAAAATCTTGCACATTCTGGTTACCTTCTTTATTTGAAACTCCTCCTTCCTTCTCTTGACCATTTCTTTCACCCTCATTTGCTGGTTCTTTATTAGTCTTTTTACCAGCATCATCAGCAACTACATCTTTGGAGCTCTGTGGACTATCATAAAGTAATGGTAGCATAATATATTGTTGAGTAGGTACTGCATTAACATTATCCTTGATACCTACATTCCTATTAGTTTGATTCCCTGTAGTAACTGGCTTATAATTCATAGAGTTTGTTAGTAAATCAATATCAAAGAGCCAATCTGGTCCACTCCCTGCAACATTGGGTTTGTTTTCAAGAAAGGTTATGTGCAGGTTCTCCTTTACTTTCCTAGTTCTAGTGTTAAATACCCTAAAGCCTTGCTATTTATAGAGTATCCAACAAAGAATCCCTCATCAGCCTTCCTATCAAATTTTCCTAGGGGATCTAAGGTATTAAGAATGGTCACAGGACACCCAAAAGGTCTCATAAAACTTATACTCGGTGGTCTACCTTCTAATAGTTCATAATGTGTCTTGTTGTGAGGCTTGGTCACTAAAACCCTATTCTGAACATAACAAGCAGTACTAAATGCTTCAGCTCAAAATGTAGTAGGTAATAATGAATCTGCTAGCATAGTCCTAGCTGCCTATATTAGTGTCTTATTCTTTCTTTCAGCAACTCCATTTTGTTGTGGAGTTCTGGCAACACTAAACTCTCTCTTAATCACTTTCATTCCACAGAACTGATTTATGTCATTATTTTTAAACTCAGTTCCATTGTCACATCTGATGATTTTAACTTTATGATTTATTTGGTTTCTATGCCAGTTATAAAGGTTTTAAGGATCCCACTAGTCTCATCCTTAGTGGACAAAAAGAAAACCCAACTAAACCTACTATAGTCATCAGTGACAACAAGGCAATATATCTTGTTATTGATACTCCTTACAGATGTTAGCCTAAATAAGTCCATATGCAACATTTGTAAGGGTTGGCTGATAGAGCTTACAAGCTTGGTCTTACAAGAGGCTTTGTGTTGCTTTCCCTTTAGACAAGCAACACAAGTATGGTCATTTTCAAAAAGCTTTAAAGGCAATCCTCTTACAAGGTTTTCCCTCACAAGTTTGTTCATAGTTTTAAAGTTTATATGACCAAGCCTCCTATGTCATAAATTAGACTCATCTATTGTAGCATTTGCAAATAAACAAATCAAACCTCCTAAAGGAACAACATTCTTTAGATCAAAACTGTACATGTTGTCATGTCTGGGAACTTTAAGCAAGACTTGACTTTCATCAAGTAGCTTAAAGTCAGGAGATAAAACAAGACATTCAGTCTCAGTGAAAAGAACATTGTTTTTCTTGTCACACATTTGTGAGACAGTGAAAAGATTAAACTTAAGTTCCTTTACAAAGTATACATCTTCAAAGTCTAATTTACCAGTCCTAATTTTATCTTTTCCAGTAATTTTACCTCCTCTAGGACTTCCTCCAAATGCAACAAATCCACCATTAATCTCTTGATAATTTGTAAGAAAGGACTTGTTTCCAGTCATATGCCTAGAGCATTCACTGTCAAAAATCTATTGATCCTGTAAAGTATATTGTGGATTACCCTACACTCAAAATAAGAGAATTAGTTTCTTTTGGGGACCCAAGCCATTACTGACTTGAGTCTGCCTTGTAGATCAACATAGTCAAATTTTTTAAGCATGTATGATCCACTGTCTTTGGAG
>BQNB010098543.1:0-25131 GCA_026074375.1 Tanacetum coccineum
AAGTGTCTTCTGTGTTTTCCTAGTGGCTTCATTACCTCCAAATCGTGTTTCAATAGCAGCAAACATTGTTTTAGCATCAGTGTATTGACTGAAAGTAAGTTGTTGTTCATTGGGAAGAGCCATGAGTAGCAAGCTTCTAGCCTTCACATCATTCTTCTTGTTGGTCTTCTCTTCAGCAGTTGCAGGTACTGACATCTTTGTAACTGAGGAACCATTCTCTTATGTTGTTTGTAGTACAGATACCCATGAGTTACCATTGTACTCCCTCCGTCTCATATTAAGTGTCCAGTTTGACTATTTTGAGTCTTTTTTCATCAACTTTGACCGTAAATATTTTTGATATAATACTTAGTGGAAATTATACCAATGAAAAATACATTAAAAATTTAATTCGTTCATATATTTTGCATCAAGTATCATATAACATAAAAATAAATAATTAAGGTCAAAGTTGAAGAAAAAAGACTTCAAAAAGTCAATCTGGACACTTAATGTGGGACGGAGGTAGCATATGACCTCCCATAGAGCATAGTCTTGAACCTGGAAGTACTGCTTGATTCTTATCACCCACATCTCATACTCACCTAATTTGAGTATGGGAAGCTTAGCAGTAGTATTACTCTGTGCAGATTCAAATTCCATGACTTCTAGATCAAAGTTTCTCAAAGCACAAGCTCTGATACCACTTGTTGATCCCAAACCTTGATCGATTCCTTAGCTTGTCTAAGGTTAAATTACCTTGGATAAATCCAAAATAACTTATTGTAGAAACTTTGTGTGTGTATACTAAAGTGTATGCGGAATCTACACCTTAATAACTAGAAGTATTATGAATAAAACAGTAATTGTGAATGAACAAAGATATAACCAAACGCTCCAATATTATTTGATGAATAATACGAGTACTCTTGACTAGTACTAGGGTTTACAACCTTGAAGCTTTTAATCGACTTAACAACTATGAAAATCTTATATCTCAACTAATGCCCTAGAGCCTCCTTTTATAGATTAAGGAGTCCTAGTCGGCTTACAACACACGCTAAAGATAAACATAAACTTATAGAATATTCTGATACAATCTATTCTATAAATATCTTCTAATCTTCATCTCCAAGTAATCTTTATCTCTGGAATCTCTGACTTCCCTTAGCAGTATTAATCTTCTCTGACAGTACAAACTAACACTAGCAGTATTAATCTTGTGCTAGCAGTATTAACCCAGTTAATACTGTTAGTTATAATCTGAGCAGTATTAACCTCTTGAACTAGAAGTACTAACTTGTGAAGATTTATTCCCAACAACACGTTTAATTAGTAGTTAGATTAATAGTTAATTAGTTAGTAGGTCCAAGGTATAGAATTGGGGCAAGGTGGAAACGTATGGAATAAAAACCTTGTTTGATAATATATTATTCTTTATATCGTTGTATATTTATATTATATGTAAAACATATCTTGGATGAGTCTATAACAACTTAAAACACGATCTTGAGTATGTGTGCGTACAAAGTTTTGCTGATTCCGAGGTATCGAAACCAGCAAGGGGGAAGGAGTAGATGTATACTTGATAGTGTCCTTGGCCTTCTTTTGAGGTTAGCTTCTTTTGTCTTTTGAGGTTAGCTTCTTATAATTTTAGGTCTATTTGAATCTTTTGGGTACACTATTTCAATCACATAGAGGAAGAGACATCTCGTCATTATGTTAGTCTCATCAATTTGAGTCCCTAGGGGGAAGTGTTGGACCATTAAATATTTAAAACGTGAGAAGAATTCTATCTGATTCAATTAATGTTTTACCCGACCGATCAATCTTTAAGCTTATTTTTAAAATAAGTAGATATATTTGATAAAAGAGGTATACATAGGGATTTAATTTTCTACATCCGGGACTTAGTTGACTTTGGTGTTACAATTTATATCATAACTATCCTGAAGAGAGAAATGATGCGCTCATCCGGGACTTAATTGACTTTGGTGTTGCGGTAATCAAATTCTTGAAAGGGTTAATTATGTACTTTGGAATATCTTGGGCTTTATACATCAAGACTGCTTGATGCGGCTTGCAAGAAAGTTCTGAATCTACTCAAAAAAGGATTGCTGGTTTAGGGGGAAGCTAAGACAACATCAACACCGACATCACCAACCACACAAGCTCAAGTTACATATGTATCTGAATCTATTTCATACTCGAAGTCTGAAGCAAAGACTTTCGTAACTTGGAAAGAAAGTTGAAGCAATGCTGAAGAGTGCTTGGACAGAGAAAGATCAGATTGACAACTTCTTGAATAGAAAAAGAAGGTTAATGAGAGTTATAAAAAATGTACGTCGGTTGGAGATTGTAACGAAGGAAAGGACCTAACGGCTGCTACCAAGGACCATATGATATTCAACATATGATGTTCTCATCATTCAGGTCAAATCTCATATATAATATCTGTGAACATGTACATAATTAGTAAAGACTAGGCTAATTTGGTGTTCGAGTAGGAAAAAAAAGGGCGATGATTTTTTCAAGAATTTTTCACAAAATTCAAAATCTTGTTCAATTTTCCGTACTCAACACTATATCATAATCCCTCATACGTGAGGTAGCATTAAAAAGTTCCTGATAGTTATTAATGTAACTATTTGTTCCCTGGAACTTATAATCAATTGATATCTAAAATATCAAGGGATTAACATTTTTGATAAGGGGAGAAAATGTGATTAAACTGAACCTAATTTGTATTGAAATGTGATCATATAAAAAGGACTCAATGCACCTCTAAACTTACATGTACAACCGATTATGGCACTAGTTAAAAGGGGGGCTTTAGAGATGATGAATAGCTCTCTCTCTCAAAGTGTAAATAATGGAGTTATAAAGGTTGGTCTTAGGCATAGGTATCTCAAATCCCCTTGGATCCATCCAAACCAAAGGGATCTACCTAGGGATATCTACTATATAGTGTAGAAGTCCTTAGGTATGATACAAAAGGAGAAAAAGTAAGAATCGGGAATAATGCCTATTGAGATGGAGCTAACACTGGAATAAACCCAACAAGGTGTTAGTTATGAAGTTTCGGTAAGCATTGAAGGGGTTGAAGAATGAAAAAGAAATGTAAGGATAAAGGGTGAAAAGAAAGAAGCCCTCTATACACTTAAGCAGAAACCGGGTCAATACATAATCTGTCGAAAACACTAAGTTGTTGTCTGACATTGAAAACAGTCATGGACCCAGTGACGCTATGCACAACCCTCCTCAGCCACTCAAGGTATCTCAACAGACTCTTGTTTCATTTCTTACGAAGATTACACGCATTTCTATCAACTTTCTCACTCCGAGTTAGTTGATATTGAAAAGGTGGCAGTCTACTCCAGCCTCCGATTACTAAAAACAAAGTGCACTATTGAGTCTAGAGCCAAAAGAGATCATCCATAAATCTCATTAGGACACTTGTCAAATTATTCTTGCTTAGTCACATAATGTGAATAACAAGATATATATTAAGAGTACTACGCATTATCCTTGTGAACATCCGAGTGATATAATTCACAGTGAAGATGGAAATCCTGCTTAAGCCAACATCAAACAAGCTCATGGTAGGTAACTTGTGCGATTCTATATGAATCAAACTTGTGACAACTGGAAAGAAACAATGGTGCGATTCTATAAGAATCAAACTTGTTCCAGGTTATGGATCTACGATTGATGAATTTTGAAATGCTAAAACTCTCGATGTGTCACAAAACCACTTTAGCAAGTGACACATTGATTGATTTTCAAATCAATTTTTCTATTTAATTGGTGAAACAATAACTCACTGGTTCACTCTTATCGTGTTGTCTGCTTTGAGACCTTCTGATAATGAGAACATGCTGAGTACGGTGAATCTAATATATATGTGTTAGAAAGATTCAATACTACAACTAGAAATCCTGTCAAGAAGATTCTTCTTAAATTGAATCTATCTAATCACAGGTTGATCCTCACGGATTCGAAGGTTACTCCAACCAAACACAAGCGAATGACAAAGCCATATTCATCCCCCCGCTTTATTTCTAACTGTTTTATTTCAGTAATATATAAAGATGGTCATGGAGGTACCTGGTTCCAGCTGACTCACATATCCATAGCCGCATGCTCATACTCGACCGACAGTTATAAAGATTCCATGAAAGCTCAAGTACATGTTTCAAGACTTCCGCTACTCTGATACTGCACGTCTTTCTTGAAGTAACAAAGTATTAAAGTCAAAGAATTTCAAAGAAGTATTCGTCACTCTGATATCAAACGTATTTCTCAAAGTGACGAAGTGTTAAAGTTAAAGAATATCAAGAAAGATGGTTACACTCGCATTTAAACATCAAGAATAGTATGAGAATGTCGGTCCAAAAGTCACAAGTTCACAAGATGGCAAAGTTTACAAGAAAGATGATGATAACAAGATTATGACTTTGGTTGATGATCTCAAGATGCTCAAGATCACATATTCATGTCAAGTCCAAGCTAAAGGAATAAGCTCAAGCCTAATGTCTATGATCACTACACCATATTCACAAGAAAAAGAAAAGAAAATGAAGTCTACGAGCATAAGAATGAAGACTCGGCATAGTATGCTAGGTTTAAGTTTTTGTAACCTTAAGTGACCTCCCTTAGGGGGAGATTGTTAGGAATACAAAATTCCTAGAAAAGTCTCGGTCACTTCATAGATATCGGTATATAACTCGTATAGCAATATTTGGAAACTTAGTGGGCAAGTTAGTCCAAGGCCCATGAAAAGCCCATGCAAGCCAAGGCCTAACCGGTCACTTACTAAGTATAAATACCCTCTACACACATGGAAAGGGTGTTGGTTCTCTTTGTAATTTACACATAGTTCAATCAACCTTCTTATTTTCCTTTTTTACTTTCTCTCTCTAGTTCATCTTTTGTATGAAATGAGTTTTCTTCAGTTATCATTTGAGCATTCGGTGTGCTCCGTTTGAAGCTTTGTATGGAAGGAAATGTAGGTCACCTGTTCTATGGGTAGAGATTGGAGGGAGTAGTTTGATTGGACCCGAGTTAGTGCAAGAAATGATTGATAAGGTAGTGTTGGTAAAGGAAAAGCCCAAAGCGGCGAGAGATCGTCAAAAGAGCTATGCGGATAAGAGACGTAAACCGTTAGAGTTTGAGGTGGGTGATCAGGTGTTATTAAAGGTGTCGCCATGGAAGAGCGTAGTGCGTTTTGGAAAGAAGGGTAAGTTAGCACCAAGATATGTAGGACCGTTTGAGATCCTTGAAAGGATTGGCCCTATAGCTTATCGGTTAAGATTGCCTGAGGAATTGATTGGTGTACATGACACATTCCATGTGTCAAATTTGAAGAAGTGTTTGGGGAATGCTAATTTGCATGTGCCGTTGAATGAAATCAAAATTGACAAGACTTTACGTTTTGTTGAGGAACCTGTAGAAATTATGGATCGTGAGGTTAAGAGTTTGAAACGTAGTAGAATACCACTTGTGAAAGTTCGTTGGAATTCAAAGCGTGGTCCCGAGTTCACTTGGGAGCGCGAAGATTATATGAAGTCTAAGTATCCTCAGTTGTTTGTTGATCGTGCTGATGAATCGGCTAGTTAAATCTCAGGACGAGATTTCCTAAAGGAGGGGATACTGTGACACCCGTGATTTGGGCAGGTTAGTTTTACCTTTAGATATGGCTATGTGTTCATTGTATGTGATTAAGTGGTGTGCTATGTGATTATTATGTGTGCTAAGTGGTTTAAGTATGTGATGATATCATTTTGAGGTGTATGGGCATCTCATTATGAGTGTGTTTGTGTTTGGTGATGAGTATTCCATTTGTTCACGTTTAGTGTTAATGGAAAAGAATGGCGTATTGCATGCAATGCTACGTCAATATTTAGATTATTTTGGATTAAGCGTTTAAGGAAAATGTGTCATATTGAAGGAAAGATAAGTGAGTGAAATATGGATGTTTGTGGTAAACTTTCTAAAAATAGAAAGTGAATTGTGAAATGAAAGTTATATTTAGAAAGTAGTTTTTAAGCAAAATGTTTTACCAAATTAGCTTAGGTTTTTATAAAAACTTAATGTATTGAAGGTAATTAGTTAACTAATTTTTATTTTTTTATACATACATAATAAATACGAATTTTAGAAAAAAAAAGAAAAAGAGTTTAAGTAGGGATCAAGTTTGTATTAGATAAGGGTTAGGAGATTAGGTTTAGCTTATAAATACAAAACCTAGTCATTCCCTTCCCCTCCTTTTTGTTTTGGTCAATCTAAATCAGCCCCAAGAACCCTAGGAGTGCCGAAAATTGTTTGATCCAAGAACCCTCAAGATTTGTTGTTTAGGTGCTAGCATTCAAGGTAAGTATGTTCATCCTAGTTAGATTTGTGTATTCATGTAACATGATTTATGATGGATCTAGGGTTTTCATAAAATACATAATAATAATGATATTTAATGATGCTAGAGAAATTAGGGATTGATTAGGGTCATGTTCATGTAATTGGTTGGGTTAAATTTGCGTTAAAACTTGATTTAGGGTTGAGCATAATTTTGGGTCGTGTTCAACGATTGATATCAAGATGATAAAAGCGTGTATTGATATGTTTCTTGAGTCTATGAATAAGAAAAAAGAGTCTACTTTCCAGAAAATCTGGCCTCAAAGGTTTTTAAGGTCGGGAAGTCATTCAAATAATTTTTATACTAAAAGTTATTAAAACAGTAAATACGGGTCAGAATTAGGTCATGTTTGGGAGGGTAAAACCTATACTTAAAAATGGAATTAAGCTTAGCCCTTCTACAGTAGTTAAGTTCCATATGTCTATTGATAATCCTGTGAAAATTAGCCTCTGAAAGCATGTCTAAGTATGGTAGTTAGAGTGATATATTTTGGTGTGCAATCAGATCCGAATTAGGACAGTTTTGAAGTTTGATTTTATTTGAGTTAGTTACACATGTAAGTAATACTTGGGAATCACAAGGTAGTTAATATACTCATAAATGAACATGGGTGATTTTTGGTATAAATTATGAAGGTCATTAAGTAAGGGTTTTGAGTACGTAAAGAGACACTAAAATTCTGCAATTCTGATTTAATTATAAGTAGCTAGTGTAAAGTGTTAATGAGATGGTTAAGGTTGGGCATGGTGTCGGGGTGACCCATGATGGTTAGCTAAACCCTTAGACATCCATCATATGTGTGTTACATGGACTAGAGCTTTTAGCTTGGTCGCGTGTAACCGTGTTTATTTATTTGTATAGTTGCGTGTTGAGATTTGGAAGCTGCGTTTGAGTATTCAGGTGAGTTTCATAGTCCCTCTTTTCACATCGCTTTTAAATTGGGATGGAAATGATGCAAATGGATTTGAAATGTTCTAATTACTGTGATTATGTGTCTTTATTTTGAAAGTGTATAGACTTTACTTGGCTATTGTATGTTACGTGCTAAATGCTTATGTGTATTTGGATCGGGGGTAACGTTCCTACCCATTTGTTGTGATAATGGATCGGGGGTAACATTCCTACCAATTTGTTGTGATATTGGATCATGGGTAACGTTCCTACCCATGTGAAGCGATGGTTTTAATAGATCGGGGGTAACGTTCCTACCCAAGTGTTGATACTTATTGGATCGAGGGACACGTTCCGTTCCCATGCTCGTTATGGTTACATTTGCATGTTAGCTTGTATGATAGTACAGTAATTGTCCTGCCATGTTTTTATTAATCACAATAATTGTTTATAAGCTTTGATTTTCGTGTCTTAAACCTATGACTCTCACCAACCTTTGTGTTGACGTTTTAAGCATCATTTTCAGGTAATCTTCTTGAGGATAAGGAAGTTAGGAGAAGTGGCTAGTGAGACTGTAGGCTTGCATGCGGAGTCATTCTCCTAGAGATTTTATTTATGTCTTTTGAATTGTTTGCTATTTGATTGTTCATTGGATGTTTAGACTTTTGGATTATGTTTCCTTGTGGTATGACTTTGCTATCGTAATGCAATACTCCTTTATCTTGTGTTAGATATTGTCATGACACATAGTGTCCCATTTGATTATCCTTTTCCTTTAGTTCTCTCTATTGTTGACACCATTGTGTTGTGATGATATCCATGATGTTACGCCTCGTGTTTCCGCCTAGGTGGGGTGTGACACTCAGCCTAAGAAACCAAGGAATGCAACATGGTATAAGGAGAAAGCAATGTTAGCTAAAGCTCGGGTTGCTGGACAAATTTTGGAAGAAGAGCAACTAGCATTTCTTGCAGATCCAGGCATTCCAGATGGTCAAGCTGCTCAGACAACCATTTCAAACACTGCTGCTTTCCAGACTGAGGATCTTGATGCTTATGATTCTGATTGTGATGATGTCTCTAATGCAAAGGCGGTTCTGATGGCTAATCTTTCCAACTATGGTTCAGACGTTATCTTAGAGGTACCTAATTTTGAACCCTGTCATACTGATATGGATAATCAAAGTGTGCATGCAATGCAGGGTTTTGAACAAACATCAGTTGTTGATTTTACAGATAATGAGATAACAGGTGATAGCAATATCATTCCGTACTCTCAATATTTGTAAGAAACGCAACAGGCATCTGTTCAAGATACTAATTTGTTTACACAACAAGATTCAATGATTTTATCTGTGATTGAACAAATGTCAGAACAAATGATTAATCATGTAAATAATTAGGAAAAGGCTAATCAAGAAAAGAATAATGAATCCTTAACCGCTGAGCTTGAAAGTTGGAGTGGTTCAAGATGTGCAATATGGAATATGTGCTTATATGTGAATTGTGATTGAAATGGTGTAGTCCCTTGGAAGTACGTACAAACGTGCGAAAGGAGGCCTTATAATATGGTGGGCCAACATAATATAAAGCGTCACACACAAAAGTTTAGACTTGTGACCAGGATTAGCATTATTTGTGTTTGTTGTAAAGGTGGTAGTGTAAATTGTTTTTTTTATATATGTGTATTCATGAAAGGATGGTGGTATGGGTAGCAGAATTATTCTCCTTACCCCTAATTGGAGGATGTGTTAATTTGAGTTTATAGATAGTCAAGTTTCCTTCTTCTATTAATTTGCTGATACCTAGTATTGCTATTATAGAGGTTGCTCGTTTGCTCGGTTTGTTCGGATTTCCTAAGATTAAGCTTAGCATCCCTTCATCGTACTTTGTCAGTAAGGATACCCGATTTTCCTATTCAACGCCTCGATGTATATGGTGTGTTCGAATTGCTCTTTCGGATATAGGCCGCGTTTTCCGATTAGTTCTTTCGTTGCATTGATTACTCGTATGAAAAAAAAAAAAAAGCAAATTTAAAAAGAAACGTTCTTTTAAGCACTAATTGTTCCTAACATATTAGTGTGGATCATTACTCCCTTGGTTTCGTAACCCGTTGGCGACGTGTTAGTATCGATGCTTTTAGGTTTGCTCGGTTGATCGTTATTTTGGATAAGACCTTACGTTTTCTTTTGGGTACGTAAAGTCTTGCATGAGTTTTCTTGTACGAGTTCGTTTGATTTTATTTTGAAAGTATTGGTTCCCTGGTGTTTGCTTTCGTGTTTTAAACAATAAAAATTATTTTAGAGTCTGTACGGTTGTTTTACGATCCCTTTTGGTATTATGGACTCTTTTGTTTGAGTAACATATTTCATAATTGATGTCTAGTTATAAAAGCCCTTTCGAAGTATTGTGTTAGTGTTTGAGAAAAACTGTTTTTTAAATGATCTTTATAAATAGAATATGTTTAAATGACCTATGCAAATAGGACATGAAAAATGTTGAGTGGTTAAATTGATTTTATTTTATTATAACAAAACAGGTTTAAAGTGATTCATAGTGGTAAGGTACGATACACCATTAGATAACCATCTCTAGATTTTTATGACAACCAGAATGAATTTTATAAAGGTTACATTTAAGATAATTTTATTTATTATTTAAAATGATTTTTATACTTAAAGTGACTTCTTCATTTGAAATTGATTTTTATAAAAAACATTATTTAATTTGGTCTTTCGAGTAAAGTCGGTAATTAGTATAAGAATTTCTGTCTTTCGTATTGATTTTTTTATGTGTTCTTTTGTCGTGGTACGCCGGTTGATTTTCTTTTGTTGCGTTTTCACTCGGTGCATATACGTATCCTTTCTTTCAAAGGATTCTTATGTCATTTGATCCACGTCTATTTGCATATGTGGAATCTCCTATACGCATTCTAGCCTTTAACTCGATATTCATTTGTTATCCTATTCGATTATTCGTAACCCTTGGAGTTCATTGATACCGTTGAGTCATCGAACTTTGATTGTGATTTGGGAATGGACTAGTTGCCAAAAAGAATTCGTGTAGTGAGATCATGAGAAGGTGATTAGGATATTGTTGGAAGGTGATGAGATACTTCGAGTTCATAGGGAACGTACTTTGGACGAGGAGGCCGCCCAGCCCTAATGAACGTATAGGTAGATGAACCAAATTTGAGGATATTTCCGTCGTCACGAATTTTATTGATGTGTGTTTCAGAAGATTTTTCAAGACCACTCGCAACACAAGTTGAGTTTTCGCGTAACTACATTCATGGGAGCGACGCCATCGCGAAGTCTCCATATCGTCTAGCACCCTCAGAAAATGCAAGAATTATCTGAACAACTTTAAGAGTTGGAAGACAAGGGTTTCATATGACCTAGTCATTTTCCGTAGGGAGCACCGGTGTTATTTGTTAGAACAATATGTTCTTTTCGCATGGTATTGATTAATAGGGATTGAACAAATTAACTATTAAAAAAACCTTTACCCACTCCCGAGGATTGATGACCTGTTTTTGATCAGTTACGAGGAGCCGTGTTCCTTTCTTAAGGGTAATTTTTGATAGGTTACAATCAACTACGAGGGCATAGGATGGCCATTCCAAATACCGGCTTTTCAAAACAAGATACGAAACATTTTGAGCTACGTTAGGCCCTTTTGGTTTAACCAAGTGCACCATGACAGTTTCATGATCTTAATGAAACCGGGTTTGCAAACCGACTTAAGATAGGTTGTCATCGTATTCATCTGAAATGAAAATTTTGGCTACTCAAAGTCAAAGGAGGAACATGAAGTTCATTTGAAGTTAGTGTTGGAGTCACTGAGGAAGGAGAAGTTGTATGGCTAAGTTTTTCTAAGTGTGGAGTTTGGTATAAGCAAGTGCATTTTCTCTTGAGTCACAATTGAGATGAGTAAGAGTGAGGCAGTGAAGGGGTGGGGAATTGATGATTATTCTTAGGATTGGCAGGTTACTACTGACGTTCATCGCAAAAATTTTTTTTACATTGTTTAAACCTCATAACTGGAGGAATCATAAGTATGAGTGGTAGCGTAGAACAAGACGAAGGCCTATTCAGAACTCTAAAGAAATGATTTGTGTGATACTCTTGATTAAAGCGAGTGTAAGTGGTGATGCACGGGTAGAAAAGGAGAGAGTGAAATCAAGACGAGTAAGAGGAATGATACTGGCAGCCCAAAGTGAGGCATTCAAGCAAGAGAACGTACTCGCAGAAAGGCTACATGGTTTAGATCAACAGATGAAAAAAAGGAGGTACGAGATTTGATGTACTTTATGGATCGAATATTGTTCATTGAAGGAATGAATGGATGAGGCCCATCAGCAAGGTACTTGGTAACATCCCCGGAGCGGATAAGACGTACTATAACTTGGAGACATTATTCGGGAGCCACTGTGAAGAAACAGGATATAGCTACATAGTTAGCAATTGTCGGATTTGTTTAAAGGTGAGAGGCGCAATGTTCAAAGACTTTTGCATGCTGCCAATCGTCGAGATACTTGAGTAAAAAATTAGAATAGAATCACAATGGAATTATAATTACAAAAGTCGCAAGGTCAAAGTAGAGAGTAATGAGGTGATTGAGTGATGGTCGATAAGACAGACCAGGTTAGCTCATTTCTAGCTTACAAGAAGATTTCCAAGATGTGAAGTTGCAAGGAGTTATATTGATGATCTAATAGAAAAGGAATAAATCTGGTGACGAGTTAACTCAGATTGAGAATGGATGATTACCCTATAAGTTTTGGTAGACGCTGCAGAAAGTGTTAGAGTGCATTGGATTGAGTACTGCTTACCATCCTCAACGAATGGAACAAGTAAAAGTATGATTCATAGGTACTTTGGAAGATATAATGAGGGCATGTGATTATCGATTGGTGGTAGGTTTATCATTTAAGCATTCGTGTGCTCCGTTTGAATTTTTGTATGAAGAAATGTAGTCGCCGTTCTATGGCAGAGATTGGAGGGAGTAGTGTTAAATTGGACCCGAGTTAGTCAAGAACTGAATTGATAAGGTAGGATTGTAAAAAAAAACCCAAAGTGGTGAGAGATCATCAAAGAGCTATGTAGATAAGAGACGTAAAAACCAATAGAGTTTGAGGTGGGTGATCAGGTGTTATTAAAGGTGTCGCCATGGAAGAGCGTAGTGCGTTTTGGAAAGAAGGGTAAGTTAGCACCAAGATATGTAGGACCGTTTAAGATCCTTGAAAGGATTGGCCCTATAGCTTATCGGTTAAGATTGCATGAGGAATTGATTGGTGTACATGACACATTCCATGTAATTTGAAGAAGTGTTTGGGGAATGCTAATTTGCATGTGCCGTTGAATGAAATCAAAATTGACAAGACTTAACGTTTTGTTAAGGAACCTGTAGAAATTATGGATCATGAGGTTAAGAGTTTGAAACGTAGTAGAATACCACTTGTGAAAGTTTGTTGGAATTCAAAGTGTGGTCCCGAGTTCACTTGGGAGCGCGAAGATTATATGAAGTCTAAGTATCCTCAGTTGTTTGTTGATCGTGTTGATGAATCGGCTAGTTAAATCTCTGGACGAGATTTCCTAAAGGAAATGGGTAATACTGTGAACACCGCGGATTTGGGCAGGTAGTCTTTACCTTTAGATATGGCTATGTTTTCATTGTATGTGATTAAGTGGTGTGCTATGTGATTATTATGTGTGCTAAGTGGTTTAAGTATGTGATGATATCATTTTGATGTGTATGGGCATCTCATTATGAGTGTGTTTGTGTTTGGTGATGAGTATTCCATTTGTTTACGTTTAGTGAT
This sequence comes from Tanacetum coccineum, assembly GCA_026074375.1. Taxonomy (NCBI): domain Eukaryota; kingdom Viridiplantae; phylum Streptophyta; class Magnoliopsida; order Asterales; family Asteraceae; genus Tanacetum; species Tanacetum coccineum. Next base: position 13,104 of record BQNB010098543.1, read on the forward strand.
AATGGAAATGAATGGCGTATTACATGCAATGCTATGTCAATATTTGGATTATTGTGGATTAAGCGTTTAGGAAAATTTCATATTGAAAAGTTAAGGTGAGTGAAATTATGATGTTTGTGGTACAACTTCTAAAAATAGAAGTGAATTGTGAATGAAAGTTATATTTAGAAAGTAGTTTTTAAGCAAAATGGTTTACCAAATTAGCTTAGGTTATAAAAACTTAAGGTATTGAAGGTAATTAATTAACTAATAAAAAAATATTTTTTTATACATACATAATAAATACGAATTTTAGAAAAAAAAGAAAAAGAGTTTGAGTAGGGATCAAGTTTGTATTAGATAAGGGTTAGGAGATTAGGTTTAGCTTATAAATACAAAACCTAGTCATTCCCTTCCCCTCCCTTTTGTTTTGGTCGATCTAAATCAGCCCCAAGAACCCTAGGAGTGCCAAAAATTGTTTGATCCAAGAACCCTCAAGATTTGTTGTTTAGGTGCTAGCATTCAAGGTAAGTATGTTCATCCTAGTTAGATTTGTGTATTCATGTAACATGATTTATGATGGATCTAGGGTTTTCATAAAATACAGAATATTAATGATATTTAATGATGCTAGAGTGATTAGGGCTTGATTAGGGTCATGTTCATGCAATTGGTTAGGTTAGATTTGCGTTAAAACTTGATTTAGGGTTGAGCAGAATTTTGGGTCGTGTTCAACGACTGATATCTAGATGATAAAAGCGTGTATTGATATGTTTCTTGAGTCTATGAATAATCCAAAAGAGTCTACTTTCTAGAAAATCTCTCCTTCGAAAAGTTTTAAAAAGGTCGGGAAGGCATTCAAGTACTCTCTAGCAATACAAAGTGGTCAAAATAGTAAATACGTAGTCATAAAAGGAAGAATTAGTCCATGTTTGTGAGGGTTAAACCTTAAATTAAAAGTCAAAATAAGCTTAGCCCTTCTACAATAGTTAAGATCCATATGTCTATTGATAATCCTGTAAACATTACCTCTGAAAGCATGTCTAAGTATGCGTATTTAGAGTGATATATTTTGGTGTGCAATGAGATCCGAATTAGGACAATTTTTGAAGTGTGAGTTTATTTAAGTTCAGTTACCATTAAGTACTACTTCGGGGAATCGACAAAGGTAGTTAATATACTCATAAATGAAGATGGGTGATTTTTGGTATAAATTATGAATGTCATTAAGTAAGGGTTTTGAGTACGCAAAGAGACATTAAAATTCTGCAATTCTGATTTAATTAAAAGATAGCGAGTGTAAAAATATTAATGAGATGGTAAGGTTGGGCATGGTGTCGGGGTGACCCATGATGGTTAGCTAAACCCTTATACATCCATCATATGTGTGTTACATGACTAGAGCTTTTTTAGCTTGTCTGCGTGTAACCGTGTTTATTTATTTGTATAGTTGCGTGTTGAGATTTGGAAGCTGTGTTTGAGTATGCAGGTGAGTTTCATAGTCCCTCTTTTACATTGCTTTTAAATTGGGATGGAAATGATGCAAATGGATTTAAAATGTTCTAATGTTACGAGTGATTATGTGTCTTTATTTTGAAAGTGTATGACGTTACTTGGCTATTGTATGTTACGGCTAACATACTTAGTTGTATTTGGATCGGGGGTAACGTTCCTACCCATTTGTTGTGATATCGGGATCGAGGGTAACGTTCCTACCCATTTGTTGTGATATCGGGATCGAGGGTAACGTTCCTACCCATTTGTTGTGATATTGGATCGGGGGTAACGTTCCTACCCATGTGAAGTGATGGTTTTAATGGATCGGGGGTAACGTTCCTACCCAAGTGTTGATACTTGTTTGGATCGAGGGAACATACGTTCCCGTTCCCATGTCTCGTTTTGGTTACATTGACATGCTACTTGTATGATGTGAAGTAATTGTCCCCTACCATGTTGCATTAATCACAGTATTTGGTTTATAAGCTTTGATTTTCCCGTGTCTTAAACCTACCGACTCTCACCAACCTTTGTGTTGACCATTTTAAGCATCATTTTTCAGGAACCATCGTGAGTATTTTAAGTTAGGAAGAGTGGCTAGTGAGACCGTAGGCTTGCATGCGGAGTCATTCTCCTAAGAGATTTTATTATATCAGTTGAATTGTTTTGATACTTCGGTTGTTATTTGATTGTTTAGACTTTTGGAGTATGTTTCCTTGGGATACTTTGCTATTCGAATGCAAAGACTCCTTTATCTTGTGTTAGATATTGTCATGACACATCGGTCTCATTTGTTTATCTATTTCTTTTAGTCTCTCTATTGCTTGACACCATTGTGTTTTGTGATGATATCCATGATTTTTTACGTCCTCGGTGTTCCGCCTAGGCGGTGTGCACTTAATGATCGTGCCATAAATGGTTGGTAGAAAGGAGCCCAAATACATGAGGAGGAGATATTCATTCAGATGATAGGAGTTGTGGGGCATTTGAGAAGGATTTTTATGAAAGAGTTAAGCCATGCAGCTATAATAAATATCAACGAGGTAAGCCTATTATTAACCATGCCTAGAAATATTAGGATTTTATTTGATGCAAAGGTTAGTGGATAATGTCTGAAAAGCTAGGATTAACTGACATGAATAACCCCATCTGTTAGAAAACTAACTTGAAAAATTAATGATGAGTATCTTAGGTTTGGAGAAAGTATATCCTAGGGTTATAGAGATGTAGAGAGGTTAGGAAGCTAAATGCAGGCTTTGGTGTTAACTTGGAAACTCACACATGTACATGTAGATTGTGGATTTAACTGGGATACCTTATATCCATGATGTAGCATCTTATGCATTTCTGATGAAGGATCCTGTTGAGGGTGTTTCTGATTTCTATAATAAAAGAGCATGGCAAAACTGTTATAGTAGTTTCATTAAACCTCTTGGTGGACAATCAATGTGGGTCAAAACTGGACTTCCACCTTTAATGCCTCCTAAGAAGAGAGTAATGCCAGGCAGTCCTAAAGGCAAAAGGCAAAAGCATCCAGATGAGGTAAATGATTCTAGCTCTCAAAGGGTATCCAGATTTGGAAGAACTATAACTTGCAGGAACTGCTATCAGAGAAGGCATAATAAAAAAAATGCAAGAATGAAACAGTTGATCCACCACCAAAGGAAGTAAGAAGTAAAGGGGAAAAAAGGTGGTCAGAGTGGTTTTGAGAGTGCAGCAAGTGCACTAAAGAGGATGAGAATGGATGCAACTGCCAGTGGTAGTGGACTCAGTAAGGTAATTATTTTCTCTCTTTAAAATTATTTAATGGTTAAAAAGTTTATCAAACATTTTATAAGTTTATCATACATTAGGCTTATGTGTAATGCAATCTTGTTAGGAAGAAGATGCAGATCCTGCAAATGTAGATCATGCAAATGCAGATCCTGGAGAAATGGAACATAAAGAGATGGAACAACCTGTGCACATGGAAAAACCTGTGAACATGGAAGAACCTGTGCACATGGAAGAACCTGTTCAAGAGGCAGATGTTCAAGAACCTATTTTGAGAAGAGGTTTAAGACTGAGAAGACCATCACATAGGATCCTTTTGAACAAATGGAAAAAACCATTTCAGTTTGATGAACATGGAACAGGTTCAACAACAGAGAAGGCATTTGACATTAGTGATGAATGAAAATATTATGTATTAGGATTTATGTATTATGGTTGTTGCTTTTTAATATGGTCAAACTTTTATGTATTATGCAGTGACTAGTGGAAATGGTCCACTTATTTTGTAAACATCATGAAATGAATGAAGTTAAGAGTTGATGTTGTTCCATATCTTTTTACCAAGAAAAAAGATAACATTTTATTTTAGTTCACTAGCTTCTATTACAATTCATTTCATCAAGTACAGAATGAAAAACACTAACATGACCATTACAAGTCTCTTATAGAACACAACATTTTTTCTACACTCATTGAGTTCCTTTTCCATGTTCATGAATTCAGTCTTCAACAAATGCATATCATTTCCCATTTCTGCAATCTGTGTGTTATCAATATGATGCTTTTGTTTATTTTGTCTTTCAACTTGTTGCATAAATTATACATCTCATATTTGTAGTAATCACTTGGCAATTCATCATCAATAAAGTAGTAAGCATCACATTGATTTCCAGACCACTATAATTAAAATCAAAATTAAAGCAAGAACAAAAGTCAAAATTACAACCAAACCTAAATCAAATCTTAACAAGAAACCACTTACACTTGGATTAGGGCAGCAAAGAAATCGTCTTGCATGATTGGTCAAAGTTGTGGCTTTTCGAAGAACCAAGGGCAATGGATTTTCGCATTCACACAGATATTGACCCTTTTCGTTCTTCAATTTGGGGGTTTTCGATTTAAAAGAAAATGAAGACATGTTTTAATTTTTAGGGTTGTATGTGTTAGTGTTAGGGTTGTGTGTGTTTCAATAAGGGAAGAACACTTATAAGGGGAAGAACACTTATTAGGGGGCTGACATGGAACCAAACAGTAAAAAAAAAGTGACATGGCGTACATGTGTCATGGTGACGTGGACTTTTGTAGGTAAAAAGGGTCAAGTAGCTGATATCAACACAAAACATACAAAGTTCGATGGGTATTGTGATACTTATTTGGGTTCGTATCTGATAACGGCTCAAATTGGAAAGTACGTTGCTATTACATACCAATAACCCTTATTTTTATTAACTTAAGTTACTTTTTAGCTAATTATTAGATTTAACTCATGTCAACCCCTTCAAGGTTTAACATAACCTAACCCTATACATTTTGGACGGAAGTTGCCTCCCTCAAAATTTCACGTTAGAGAGATCGGCGAGTTATAGGCGCACACGTTATACACATAACGTACGATTTGTATGTGTGATTTTTTAAAAACTTTTTTTAGTGTAAAGTGATGTTTTTTTGTAATGTGTATAGGAATGTCTATTGTGTGACAGATACCACCTAGCACTCTTAGTCAATTTTAGAGATTTGTCACACAATAGACATGGACATGGTGACTTTAGTCAGTCAAGCATCTTCAATGCTATGGGGAGTCAAGTTCTCGACTGATAAAACCGAAGCATGAAAACATATATTATGTATAACACAAGTAAACTATAAAACCATTCAACCAGTGTAGAAAATTTCAATTGATTTATAAGTTTTTTGCATTTATGTTAATTTCCTATTTTGCAATCTTAAGAATTAAGTTGTAACACTTATAATATGTTACTCCGTGATGACAACAAATAACGTCACTTTTATAGCATCATTTATCCCATGTAAATAACTCATTTTGTATAATTATTGCAAGGATTGTTACTTAATCATTTGTATTTGAGAACTACAGTAATTATGGAGTACTTGGTGAAGATTAGCAAAAAGGCACGAATTCTGTAGCTTAAACGAAGACATTTAAAGATTATTGTTCAGACATCCTATACGATGTATCCATCAAGGAAGTTACGCCGTATCTGTGCCTGCACTTCACAAGAAACCACAAAGATACAAAGTCCAATACGCCGTATCCAGGAGAACTCTATACGCCGTATTCAGTATAAAGTAATAAAATATTCTGAAAGATATCGAACGTGGTCCCTACTCCATGACAGCCCTGATACGCCGTATCCAACTCACTTGATACGCCGTATCGACCAAATTCCAGACAGTATAAATAGAAAACCTAAAAACGGGTTTTCAGTGTGCTTGATCATATTTTCGATACCTTAACCACAAAAGTCGATTTTCAAAAGACAAGAAGAGCAGAAGATGTCAAGCAAGTACTAATTCTATAGGCAAACACCTTGTAATCTCCTATACTCTTGTAATAGTTCGATTTTTGTATCATACGTTTTAACTCGGTTAATTTACCTTGGTTGGATTATTACTTTTGATCTTGATTCAATGATTAAGGGATAGAGAATACATATTAGCCATGATTATGAAGATTTAAAGGTTGGTATGTTTATATCGAATGGCTTAATTTATCGTTGATTGCTTTGTTTATGTTTATCAATTTATTAACTTGTATACGTGCTTTGAATGCGACTATCATTCAACTGGATCTAGTAATTACAACCAAGTTGGCTAGACTGTCGGGATGGTCTCCATTAGTATTTATATATCTTGATAATAGGACCATAAATAATTGCCCTCTCATTACCTTTGGATATGGGAAACAAGTTGGACTAGCAGTGACCTAGTGATCAACAAATAACGTATTGATTCTTTTGGTAAGACTTTGGACAGTGGACTACTAGGATATAAATGCCATTAAGCAGTAAGTGGGTAAAGTCACTATGAGCTAGGGTTTAATAAAGATCACCATTATTATACTAAGATAGGATTATAATCAGCAAATAGGAAGTCTTTATGCGGATGCGTTTAATTATGACAGAATTCTACGTGTCTAGGTTTTAGGAAGAAGTCCGCCTAAATCCTTCAAATGATATGCCGCTTCGAGATAAGCATCATTGCACTAAAATAACAAACCAACGGTTTAATTGGATTAATCTATGGTTAATACAGTTTTCTTATATTTAGCTAGACCGCTCTTTATCTTTATATGTTGTTTGCGTGTGTTATTGTGTCTTAAATGATCTAAGTACCACAAAACCTGTTGCAGGTCTTCTCTGAAGCCCCCTCTTCCCCTTATCCATTAGAATTAGGATTAACATAGGTTTAGCATAGGTTTAACATAGAATTAACATAATTTAAATTAACTTAGTTTAGTTAACCAAAATTTTAATAGAATAAAAGATTATTTCTCGCTCTTAGTGATTGACACCCTACTTACCATGAAACTCCATCTGATCGGGTACACTGCCCGTTAAAGTGTTGTTTTAGGTAAATTCAGCAAAATATAGATTTTTTAAAACTTGAATACTTTAAAATAAACCCTACACGACAACACAATCAAGTTTTTAGCGTCGTTGGCGGGGAGTGAAATTTTAATAATATTTTGGTTGTTAACATTAGATTAACTTAACCCCTAGGATTGATGTAATCTATATTAGTGTAAAATTTTGTAAAATTCTGTATATTTGTGTATTTGCTTATATATTTGTTTATTTGTTTGTGTATGTGTTTTAATTATTTTCTATACACTGTTCTGGTCGATAACCTGATACGGCGTATCCACTTTAATTAAATACGACGTATCTAACCTTCTTTACCAATACAGTGTATCCATTCAGTAGACTGATACGGCGTATTCAGATCAATTGAATACATCGTATCGATCGTCTGATACAGTAACATAAGCTGATTTTTCGCATTTGATTTCCGTATTTCTGTGTTTTCTTTTTCCCGAGCATATCCTACTAATGTTTATCCTCTGTTTTAGGTAGTGCATGACAAGAAGTTCAACAAAGCAACTATTAACTCCCTTCAAAGATTCGGAACGATAATTTCGATCATCAATCAAAATCGCCTGAATACAATCTATTTTCTGATCTATAAGAGAATTCCGAGGAAGAAGATGCGGAAACAATGGCGGAAACCATGGAACAATACATGAGAAAAACCCGATCTGACTATGGATCGGGCATTGCTAGGCCTAAGATCGATGACAAAGATCACTTTGAACTAAAAGGCCAATTTCTTAAGGAACTACGAGACAACACCTTCAGCGGTTCAGATCATGAAGATGCGAACGAACACATAGAGAAAGTTCTAGAGATTGTTGACTTATTCCATGTTCCTAATATTACTCAAGATTAAGTAATGCTTCGAGTCTTCCCTATGTCCCTAACTGGAGCCGCGAGTCGTTAGCTAAGAAACAAACTGATGAGGTGTAATTTTATACACTTTTTCGGGGTCATTTTACCCTTATAATCATGCAAAAATGTCTTAAATATGTTCTTAATCTTTCTTTTTGCATTTTTAGCATTACTATAAACTATTAAACTACGAGCTATATGAAACAGTAAAATACACGGGGTGACCGAGTCTTTTTCTAATATCCAACAAGATTGATGAAGATTCAAGACCAGACTCTAGAGACACCGTCTGAATATTCCTGACCGCGTCTGGACTCAATTAATATGCCATCTGAATCACAAAGACAGCGTCTGGATTAGCCGTCAAGTTTGAAGACCTAAAGAAACCCTAGCTTGGCGACGGCGTCTGGAAAATGGCGACGCCGTCGCGGTCTGAATTATATATATACAAACTCAATTCTACGTTTTTTAATATACACTTTTGATAGAAGAAAGGGTTTAGTTCATGGGAGAACAAGGTGTACCTGGGAGTATTTTAGGGTTTCCCAACCCTTCTATACTATCCCTAGTTGCTTGATTCATCATAGTGAAGTTCTTTGATCTCTTATCTTTCAATATGTCTTATTGTTTGATAAATAATTATGCTTCCTCTATCTTGAACATGCTAGGCTAGATCTCTTAAGTGTTTGATTATGATTTTATGTGAATTGGTATATAGATCTTAACTTTGTTGCCTCTTGTTGATGTGTGTGCATGTTTAGTCCCTTATCATGAGATATTGGGAGACATGATTGCGTAGAAAGGATTCCACCGGTAATAATCTTCATACTACCTTACCCGTGTGTGGATGAACCCCTTTAGGTATTAATACAAACGCGTTTATCTAGACTAGGGGCCTTGTAATAGTCGTCATACTACCTTACTTGTGTGTTTGCTACTAGTTTGTTTTTTCGTAACCGGCGTTTTCGTGTATTCTCCATTGATTAGAATAGTACATACATATACATCACAAGTGTATAAGGCCATTTGTGTTTAGGAGAAGCTTACCTAGGTTCATACATGAGTAAGTAAACATTCTTCTATTCATAATAAGAATCCCCTTAATTAGTTTAATTTAGTTTTTTATTTATTAGTTTAAAAAACCCACACTTTAACCCGAGATTTTAATTGCCTTGCATAAAATATAAAAATACAAAAATAATCTTCTTTCAACCTCTAGTTCTTAGCTGGATTCAATTAGGACCTTTACTAACGCTTATTCCCTTAGAAAACGATAACAACCCCCATGTCTTGCCTTTACTACACTACAACGGTTAGGTGCACTGCATTGGATTGTTTTAAAACTCACTGTAGAGAGTCCTAGATGACCGCATCAAGTTTTTTGGCGCACGCTGTTGACAAGATAGCAATGTTTAGGTTCGTATTTATTTAGCTTTGATTATCTTACTATAATCCTTTCGAGTAAGACTTTACTTTCTGTCTAATTAGCTTTCTTGTAGTCTATATTTTCTTTGTGATTTTGTTCGTACCTCACTCCCTTCTCACTTATCCTAAAACATCGTCATGACACGTAGCACCACTAGGATGCTTTTTAAGCCTCTTGACGAACCCCGAATGAGAAATGTACCGGCGAAGAAAGGTCGCTCGACGGCATCCACCACGAATCCTGTAATATTGCTGGGACGAAACCTTTTACGAAGGGCGTATATCTGAAAATGCGGAACCTGCCATCACGCCCGTTCCTAAAACCTTACACGAACACTCTCGTCCAAATCAAGCAGGATTCCAAAACTCGATCACTTTCCCCGAAGAGCAAACCGGTGAAGTGTTAGACACCCATGACATCTGGCTTATCCAAAGCGTGTGCGAATTTCATGGATTAGACACCAAAAAACCCTACGACCACATTAGGCTCTTCATCGGCATCATGAACAATATACGAGCCGATGGAGCTACCAGAGACGCGTCTCGGCTATGTTTCTTCCACTTTACCTTAAAAGGGAAAGCAAAGAAATGAATGGAAAGGCTATCTCCCATCCATGCTACCTCATAGGAACAACTATCCTCCCACTTTCTAAATAAGTTCTTCCCCCTGAGCGCCCACACCTCAACCCACCACCCATTCCCCTTCTCGCCACACTATTGCTCCACATTCCCTATTAACTCTTACCTACTTCCCTCCAGCCCCCACTCCCACTCACCCCCTCCCCCATCACACCCCACACCCTCCCCTACCATCTTCCACTACTTCTCCGCCTACACCCATTCCACCAATATCCACCACTCCACACCCCACTGCATCGCCCCCCCACTCTCACTCCCTCAACATCACCTCCTCTGCATTTAATCGCTAAATCACAGAAACCTTAATTCCGTTAAAATAAAGATGAAACCAACTGGGACGCCTAGAGACGCTTTCATGATCTGCTTCGCAAAATGCCTCACGATGGGGTTAAAAAATGGCTCTTAGTTCAATTGTTTTACGATAATATGATTCATGAGGATAAAGGAAAGTTCACTCAGTTCGTGAATTTCAAATTCGCCTTGCTCTACGAAGACGAGGGATGGGATCATATCAAGGAATTCATTCAACACCAGGAATACCCGTGGGACGACCCATTGCCTCATGAATACGTATTATTCTAAGAAAAGAATAATGAGTAATCAACACGGGTATTGTTTTCCTCGGTGAGAGGTGAATGGAAATTCACGTTCATATCGTATGTTGGGATTCTTGATTTGATGAGACAAAGTGAATACAAGAATGAAACAAAAAGACTTAAATGCAAAAGAAGAATTCTTCAAAATATGGAAGATTTTGAAGATTTCAGAAGATCTCATTAAGAAGATAAAGATATAGAAGATAATATTATATGTTAGGAAGATATTATTTGTTCTTATCTTTTGTAATTTGTTCTTATCTTTTGTAAACCTAGATATCTCTAGTGTATAAAGATATATCAGGCATATGGTTTTAGGCATCCAGAAAACATAGAACTCTCCTAATGAGAGTATAGAAAAATGTGTGTGTACACGTTTAGTTAGTAGTTAGATTAATAGTTAGTTAGTTAGTAACTTCAAGGTATAGAATTAGGGCAAGGTGGAAAAGTATGAGAATAAAAACCTTGTTTGATAATATACTGTTCTTTATATTCCGCTGCATATTTATATTATCTGTAAAACATATCCTAGATGAGTCTATAACGATATACACAATTGGTATCAGAGCTTGTTGAGAGACTTTGAATAAGAAGAACACTATATCATACAAGATCTCATATTCAAAGAAAAGATGGAGTCACAATAAAAAACTACCCAAACAATGTCTGCACTAAAACTCCCAGCACTCAAAACTAGAGACTATAATCTATGGAGCATGAGAATGGAGCAATATCTTACTCACATTGATTATGCTCTTTGGGAGGTTATTGTGAATGGTGATGCACCTGTTGTTGCATCAGCTAGTGCTGAAGGTCCTATTCCTCTTAAAACTGTAGAACAAAAGCTGGCAAGAAAGAATGAATTGAAAGCAAAAAGCACTCTGTTGTTGGCAATTCCTGATGAGCACCTTTTAAAGTTTCATGGAATCAAGGATGCAAAGACTGTAACACCCCTATTTTTACATATAGCAGCGGAAGCTAATCTGGGGTATTACTTCAAGGGTACAACAGTCATAATCATAGAAAACGAATCAAAAGAGTCGTTTTTGAAAATAAGTTATCATTCATTATTTCTTCAGAGTTTTTACAAACGAGAGGTTTCCAGAATCTAAAATACAACATTTGAATGATAACGGTTTTTCCATCTTCGTGTCCTCATCACTCCGTGCCATTAGTTACCTGAGATAAAACATGCTAAAAAGTCAACACAAAGGTTGAGTGAAATCCATAGGTTTAAGTAATATAATTTGAATGCAAATGCGATATTTGGGTTACGTTGATATACACCCAGTATTTGAAAACATAATTTAGTATTGCCATTAGCTCATGAATCCGATGCCTTAGGTTATAATGATAATATTGCCCCTGCGGGCACCTTTGCCAAAATACCCGTGTGATTTCTAATGATGTGCAATTGGTTACACGTAACTGGGTACACCAACGGGGAGTCCAGCCCAAATAGATCTATTCACATCATTCGCGCTTACTACGGAGAGTAATTAACGGTTCATGATTATGTTTATAGCATGTATCTCCCTCGTGGGTTTATAAATAATTTAAAAGCGAGGCTATGAACTTAACTGAACAGTTATAGGGAAATTGATAGCTAATGTATAGGGAATGAATGTAACGGCTTCAACACGGCAATCATAG
>BQNB010098544.1:0-25130 GCA_026074375.1 Tanacetum coccineum
GGGTTTTTTAATCTTCCAGAAAATTGATTCCTATCCAGGTAGACTCGAAGAACCAAAATTGGAACCGGAACCGAAAACGAAAAATATATTTGGTTCGGTTCTCGGTTCCTACTTTTCTCAAAATTCGATTCTCGATTCCATCGGTTCCGGTTCCACTTCGAATCGGTTTCGGGCCCATACTCATCCCTACTATAGTTCCTGCGACAAAGTTAAAAAGTGACGAAAATTGTGTCGTGACTATTTTGTGATGAGTTTTTCCATAACAATTATTTGTTACTAATACAATGAAAGTTGTCACTAAGAAATGCTACTAACGACATAGTTCATGGTTAAATGAGCAGAGATCATACTCTTTCCATTGGCTTTACTTTTGGTCTTAATACTGTTGGGATGTAACAAACTAGGTAACTAGTTTAGCTACGAGTACGCAGCGGAATGAATCTAGTTTTAGCACAATGATTAACACATAATGAAAGGGAAGTAAACTAACCTTTAAGCCTTAGATCCTGAAAATGAGTTAGCAGTTAAATTACTGCCTCTACGGTTGCTCACACAAACATGTCAACCAAGTATGAGTCGATTGCTAGTCTACCTTCACGAACCAAACACCTTGTGTTGAATCGATTCCCAAACGCACCACTTGAGCTAGAACCGAAAATCAATAAACCGAATAAACCCTAATTCGGTTAGGGTTTTAAACCAAACCGAAAAACCTAGAACCGAATAACAAGAAACCTTAGTTAAGGTTTGTCGTTAAAACGAGCTAGGAGAACACCAATCGAGCACCACGTGAGAACCTTGAATCGCCAAATGATGCGTAAAGTTTTATACACGTATAATAATATAAGTATAGAAATTACCAAACTACCCTTGAGGACAAAGGAAGAAAGGAAAATTCTCACAATTATATATAATAATACGTATATTTACCGGTAAGTGATTACCGGGTCGTATTCCTCGAAGATTTATGAAATTGAGACCACGTTTGTTGTTTGGACAATGATTTGAATTGGTTCAAAGATGATTTGTTTTCTAAAATCCTAAAAGTGAGCAAATTAAAGGACAATTAAACCTAACTTTAATAACGGGAAATTAAACTTTAACTAAAAACGCAAAACGGGAACCCTAAATGGTGATTAGAAACCCTAAATTTCCAAAATTAAACCTAAAATGAATTTTTCACTTTTAATAGACTCTAATTGACTAAAAAGTAAGTTTAAAGAAAACTAGAACAAAAACGGAGTTGAATTGAGCTTAAAAACACGAAAAACGTGAACGGAAATGAATCCCGTTCTTTAAAAATTGAAAATTTGTAATTTTAACCCTATGGAAGCAAAACTAATTTTCCTAGAAACTATATGATAAAAGAAAATTTTCTAAAAAAGAATTATATTTTTTTGATTATTTTTCTATTTTTTATGAATTTTTAAAATTTTTAATAAAAATAAATATTTAAAAATACTAAACTAATTATAAAAATTCTGAAAAAATTATAGAAAGTAGCTTGAATTTAGAGGAATCTAGGAAAAATAAGTTGGATAACACAGCTTATCGAATAAGCTGTGAAATAAGCTAAAACAACTTATTATACTATTATGCCTAAAACGTGTATAAAAGATAAATTATGCAAAGGAATACCGGATGAGCTATTGTAGCACAATGGTTAAGGGTCTGGGTGTTAAAACACTTGGTGAAGGTGGTAGAAGTCCTGGGTTCGAGCCTTGCTCACCCGGGGCTTCCCACTTTCCTAAGTGTTTTAATTTTTTTCATTTTTTATAACTTTTTATAACTCTTAAAAATAAGCAACTTTTGTAAAACAACTATTTTTATAAACCTCAAATAAGCTAAATAAGACAGGATTGCTTAAACTATACTAAACTAATAAAAAGCTAACTGTTTTGGGCAATTTAAGCACTAATAAGCAAATGAACTATTAAAATAAACTAAGACAGACAATAAGCTATGTTTAATAAGCAAATAAGAACAAAAATGATCACAAAAGATAAGCTAGAAAGATAGAAAAGCTAAAAAGCTTAAAAACACTTAAAATTTTACACTAGAAAGCAAATAAGCTCAAATAAGCTTAAATCAAAACCAAATAAGCTAAAATGGGATTATACTAAACTAATAAGCTAAGCTAATCCTAAATAAGCCATCACAATAAGCAAATAAGCTAGAATAAAGAAATAAGCACTTTTAGTGTAAACTGTTAACCAAACAGCCCCTTAAGGCACCTTTGAGCTTATTTTTAAATAAGCTAAAGGATCCTAATGGACTTTTGGCTTATTACCCTAAAAAGTACACCTAAAATACTACTTAAAACAACTTTTTAAAACCATTTTGAAATTCAGGAGCTTAATGAAAAGTCTTGTTGAAAACAGCTTATACACTAAGAACACTTAATCATTTTTGGTTTTGAAAATGAACAATGCTGAATTTAAAGGCTAAAAACAGATAACTAAATAAGCTACTTTTTGAAAACTAAGTTTAAAGAGATTGACACTGACCCTAGACCTACTTATAAACCAAAAATCAAATCCTAAAAGCTACTTATACCCTCTGATATTTGATGTTGAAAGAGGCTATTTGTCTTTTTAAAACTGCTGGTGCAGTTTGCACTTGAGTGACTAATTCTCAAATTCTTCTACTACAGACCCAAGAGAACAATCCTAACATACTTAAAACATAAAACTAAAGGCAATTAAAGCAAATACTAAATCTAGAACTGAATTAAGCTAATATTTCTAATAACTCTAAACAGATTATAACTTATATCTAACTAATCAAATCCTAATTAACTCTATCCTAACTAATCAACCTAGCACTAACAGACTTACCTTTGAAGATTAAAACAAAAATTCAAAGACCAAGTGGCCACTAGCAGTACTAACTTGTGGTTAGTACTGCTATGCCAAACACCCCCTTATTTTTATGAAAATTCATTTGAGCTTATGAAATTTGAATTTAATGAACAAAACTTGAATACCAGATGTCTAACAGCTTATAACACAACTACTTATCATTCTCAAACACAAAAATCAGATCAAACAACAATGATTAAGCTAATGCTAATTGTTTTTTGGTTTTTGACAGATTTAAATGAAAAAATAGGGTAAACTAAGATCTAAGATATTCATAATAAGCATAATAACACAGATTTAAGCACTAATAAGCAAGAAATAAGCTAAAAATAAGCAAATGCAATTATTAAGCTAAGAGACTTGAAATTTAAAGAAGACTTACAAAAGCCTTAGCTAAACAAAGGCTTGATTTGCTCAAAGAGATGTCAATAAGCTCTAGCTTATCACAAGGATAAGCTAGTAAAGTCCTATGAACTCTTCCATTGCTAGTTCATCATCCAAGCAACCAAAATCCTTATTAAGCATAGGTATTAACTGATTTTGATTGTTTAAGTAGATTAATGATTAACTTGAGCTCAATCTGAGCTTAGAGACTCAGAGAGCTTATAAGAGTAGCTTGTGAAATAGTCGAATAGAAGCATTTGAGATATATAAAAACTTATAAGTAAAAACAGATTGTAAACTAGTAAACCATGATTTAATTGATTTAAAACTGAATACAAAACTTTGGAAATGAAGATTACAATAAGCTGAAAACTGAATTTTAAAATTACATTAGCTAAAACTAAATTAAGCTACTATTAAAAACTAGAAAAGAAGATGATCTTGTGAGTGAGGAGAGCTCTTTATATAGCAGTTGAGTGAAGCTTCTAGGAGTCTGGATACGCTCCTCTTATTCTTGATCTTAACCCTTCATTAATTTCCAATCATTGGATGCCCATTCATCACCGTTGGATTAAATGATGAGCACACGGATTGCCAACGTGGCATTCCGTGTGTCAGAGTACTTGTGCTTCTTTTGCACTAAATTTAGTGCAAAAATCCAATCATTGGTGTGCTTCTTTCAATATCCGCGTGTCCTTTCTTGTGGGCTTCGACCAATGAGAGCCTCTTATGACGTCTAACTCTGCCAGCTTGTACCTTGGTACTCGAATCATAGAGCCACGTCCTCAATTTCAATTTACCCTTTGATTTTGACGGGAGGTAAAACGAAGAAGGAGATGAACAGTAAAAATGAATTCCCGCGCCTTTTCTTTCTTTTTATATCTTTGTTTGACCCAAGTGTTTGGGGGTTTGACTTTGGGCCCGGGTAAAAAGAAATGGGCCATGGGCTTGGGTTAACAGGTTTTGGTTTAATATAAGGAGATAACGACCGTTATCTTTTATTAATAAAAAGATAACGGTGTTAGGGTTTAAGGGTTATTTTTGCAATTTGGTTTAACTTCAAGGGGCTGTTTTGGTTATTTTGGAATTTTGTCTTTATAAGTTTGACCAAAGTTGACTTGTTGACCATGGTTGACCAAGGGTTGACTTTTTGACCCTTCTTGCTATCAAATCCCCGGCTCTTGTGCACTCTATCCGTTCTCGTGTCCGTGTTTGTCCGGTTTTGGCTGATTTCTTATGATATTTGCATTATCCGTACCTACACAATCACAAAGACAAAACAAGCAATATACAAGTATATTTTTGCACATTTTGATCATTTAAGGGCTATTTTGGATATAATAAAGATATGTGATTTCTCACATATCAAAATTCCCCAAACTAAGCGATTGCGTGTCCTCACGCAATATTATATGCTCTAAAACCAAATACCTCAAAACCTCCCCAAACTAAATCTTTGAAAAGTAGCAAAGACTTTTGTGGAGAGAGTTAAGAAATCACAAGTTATAAAGCACCCCATTTTCCCTTTTTTTAAGTAAACTTAGAATATTTTGACTTTCGTTATTTCCATAACTGTTAGGGATCATAGAACAAGATGCATTTCGATCCGAGAATGCCCCAAAAGGATAAATTCATCGTTCCTGACTTTTCACTTATCCAAACCAAGCTTAAAACAAAATCACAGCTAAATATCAGTAAAGATGCTAACACTACTCATATTTCCAACTTGTGAACTTTTCACTCCCGACAATTATTATATCTTAGGTAAATGTGCTATTTTGAATTTCAACCATGCATTAACGTTTTGCAAAATACTATGCTTCACGTTCCACCCGAGAATAATGAGTTTGAAGGCGAGATCATCCCATGTAGCGACTTTCGTCTCGGCACATCCCAATCTTGCGGCTAAGTGACCAGGCTTTTGACACCCCACAGAGACTAGTATCGGGACTCACGGACCTTAGGTTTCAAAAACAAAAGTTCTTTATGTATGAGTGTGACAAATGATGCACCATGAGTTCTAGATGAGCGTTCTCATGGGTAGAGCTCAAATTGCAGGTAAAATAGAAAGATAATGGAATCTTCATTAGTCAAGATAAATATGTGGTTGATAATTTGAAGAAATGTGATTTTGTTAAGGTAAAGACAGCAAGCACTCCCATAGAGACTAACAAAGCATTACTCAAGGATGAAGAAGCTGCAGATGTGGATGTTCATTTATACAGATCAATGATTGGATCATTGATGTACCTAACAGCTTCTAGACCTGACATAATGTTTGTTACTTGTGCTTGTGCAAGGTTCTAAGTTACACCAAAGACTTCACATCTTTATGATGTGAAGAGAATCTTTAGATACTTAAAAGGTCATCCTAAATTGGGCCTTTGGTATCCTAAAGATTCATCATTTAACTTTGAGGCTTTTTCTGATAGTGATTATGCTGGTGCTAGCTTAGACAGGAAATCCACAACAGGAGGTTATCAATTTCTTAGAAGAAGATTGATTTCATGGCAATGTAAAAAAGCAGACTATAGTTGCCATCTTATTAATGAAAGCAGAGAATGTTGCTGCTGCTAATTGTTGTGGACAGGTGTTATGGATCCAAAATCAATTACTTGATTACAGATACAACTTTATGAACACCAAGATTTTCATTGACAATGAAAGCACAATCTGCATAGTTAAGAATCCAGTGTTTCATTCAAAGACTAAGCACATTGAGATTAGACATCACTTCATCAAGGATTCATATGAGAAGAGATTAATTCAAGTGATCAAGATTTACACTGATCACAATGTTGCTGATTTACTCACAAAGGCATTTGATGTTAGCAGATTTCAATATCTGATTGCAAGTATTGGAATGCTTAACCTTTGAAGTATTGATTAAGGGGAGGTTAATTGTGTTACTATGAAGCTAATTATCCATAAAGGATGCTTGTAATAACATGGAAATGTTGCATAACAACAAACAGATGTGGATGAAGGGTCAGGAAATCCCACTGAACCCTAACACACATCTACAACTGCTTTACTATCTGATCTTGAACCAATCACTGTTCCATCATTATCTTAACCCAAAAAGACTTAAAAACCTAGGAAAGCCAAAAGGACCACTGAGATATCTCAGTCTAGTGGACCTATTCCCTTTATAACTTATGAGACTGTCATTAAGGAGTGGGAAGACATCATGGAAAGGGTTGCCACTACTGCTTCTAGCTTAGTAGCAGAGCAGGACAGTGGTAACATAAATAGGACCCAATCCATGGCAACACTTAATGAGTCTTTTCCTCAGGGGACTGATTCAGATAGTGGTCCCAGGTGCCAAGATACCATATTAGGGGTGAAGAAGCTCGAATTAGGTTTGAGGCTGCATCTAAACAGTCCAATGATCCACCTCTCTTAAGAGTTAACACACTTGGAAGTGGGGAGGATAGCATGAAACTAAAGGAATTGATGGAATTTTATACCAAATTGTCTGTTAGGGCTCTTGATTTATGATATAAAAACAGATAAAGTGAATTGGTGAGAAAAAGAAATAAGAGATATTGTGAGATCAAAAATAGAAAGAGAGCTTGTGAGAGTTAAAATTCATGATGAAAATGCTTTTGGAATGGAAATTAGAAGTTAAGGATTGGTATTGTTTTAAGTTCATATGTTTTAAGCTTCAGCTTACTACTACTAGTACTAGTTTATGCTGCTAGGCATTCACTTACTGCTATTAGGCATAAGTTAATGGCTGCCAGGCATAACTTACTACTGCTGCTGATGAGTTTTTGTTAGTTAATATTGTTAGGCTTAACTTAATGCTGCCCAGTTCAAGTTAATGTTGTTGAGGGTGATTTCATAAATACTTTGATTAAGGGTTTCAATCACTCATTCAATCGATTTTACACCTTGATATACTCTCTAATCATAAACCCTAACTCAATTTCATCTTTAATCATCAAAACCCATCATAATGTCAACCTAAAGTTTGCTGAAACTCACAATTTGGTTGCATTTTTGGAAAACCCAAACAAAGTAATGGGTTTGAAGACATTATTGATTTTCTGAATGCAAGTTCTATCAAGTATGCGTTAACGGTTAATCCTATAGTATATGAATCATGCATTCAACAGTTCTGGGCAACTGCTAAGGCTAAGACAGTTAATGGGGAGCGTCAGATACAAGCCCTAGTAGATAAGAAGAAGGTGATCATCACTGAGAAGAGTGTGAGAAGTGATCTTATGTTAGAAGATGCTGAAGGGACTGAATGTCTGCCAAATGATGTAATTTTTGAATAGCTCATACTCATAGGGTATGGATTCTTACACTTATAGCTTACATTCATAAGCTTATTTTTCATCCAATGGGGAAATTTTTACTCCATACCATACTGCAATGCCTTAGTGCTAAGACTACAACTGGGAATGAATTCTATAGCATATGCATCTGTATAATCTGTCTTGCACCAAACCAAAAAATTTACTTTTCCAAGTCATTTTAGATAATTATGCTGAATATCTTGAGGGTGGGGTTCTAATTTCTTTGTATCTAGGTTTGTGCAAAAGTTTGTCTCCTAGAAAAACATGTTGAGGGAATGTCCAAACATAAAGGGATTTATGTTACATCTTCTCATACAAAGAAGATTTTTGCTAATATGAAGAGGGAAGGAAAAGGTTTCTCTAGGAGAATCACCTCCTATTTCAAACTATGATGGTTCAAGCTCTAGAAGACATGGGTGAAGATTCAGCTGCTCCTACTGATTCCCATTCCACACCCATTATTACTCAACCATCATCATCTAAGGCTCAAAAGAAAAAGTCTAGAAGGAAACAGAGGAAGGACATTGGTCCAACAGAGCCTATTCCTGATGTGGCTACTAATGAGGAACCTACATCTACCCCTTCCTGTGATCCACCTCAAAGTGGTGAGGATAGATTGCAACTTGCTGAATTGATGACTTTATGTACCAAATTACAAACATAGGTTCTTGATTTAGAGGAAGCAAAGACTGCTCAAGCAAAGGAGATTGCCAGTTTAAAGAAGAGAGTTCAACAGTTGGAAAAGAGAAGGAAGTCAAGAACTTTAGGGCTCAAGAGGTTAAGGAAGGTTGGTTTAGTTAGCAGGGTAGAATCCTCTAGTGATGTTAGTTTGGGTGCTCAGTAGGATGCATCCAAATAGGGGAGGAAAATAGCTAATCTTGATGCTGATACAAAAGTGACTTTGATTGATGAGACTCAAGAAAGATTTGATGAAGAGATGTTGTTTGATGTACAAGATGATTTACAAGGTGAAGAAGTTGTTGCTGAAAAATAAGTTGTTAAAAAAGAAGTTAGTTCTGTTGATCGAGTTATCACTACTAGTGAAGTAGTTACTATTGTCAGTGCTACAACAACTGTTGATAAGTTGACTCTGGGCTCTGACCTGATAGAAGATTAAAGCAGCTAAACCAAAGCCTCGTTACAACTAGTGCCACAACCATACTACTGTTGTGCTAGCACAAGACAAAGGCAAAATGAATTAGTCTTTCATGATATAAGGATGAACAAGCATTGCATTTACACCAATAGTTTCTTATCACAACTTTCATAGCAAAAGACAAAGGCAGGAAAAATGGTTTGAGCCTGATACGCCATTAAAGAAGAAAGATTCAAATTGCACTTGATGAAGAATTGGCACTCAGATTGCGGGCTAAAGAACAAGCAGAGTTGGAAAAAGAAAGTGTTACACATCAAGAAGCTAGCAGAGAAGCAATTATTGAAGAATTGGAAAGCATTCAAGCTATGATTGATGTTGATAAGCAATTAGCTGCAAAACTCCAAGCTGAAGAACAAGAACAATTCTCAATTGAAGAAAAGTCAAGAATGTTAGTGGAGGTGATGTGCAAAGGAAAAGTCTTTGTAGCAAAGAGAGCAGCAAAGCAAAGAAGTAAACCACCTACCAAAAATCAAATAAGGAATAGAATGTGTACATATCTGAAGAATATGGGTGAATACAAACATAATCAGCTAAAAGGAAGGAGTTATGAAGAAATTCAAAAGCTCTTTGACAAAGCATACAAACAGGTAAGTTCATTTGTTCCTATGAATTCAGAGGTGGTGAAAAGCAATGTGACAAGAACTGAAGGAAGTTCTAAAAGAGCAGGAGATGAGCTTGAATCTGATGAACCAAAGAACTAGAAGATAGATGAGCATGTAGAAGCTGAAAAGTACGATTAGATGAGGTAGCTTATGAAAAGGCATATTGAGATTAGTTAAAGATGAAGACGGTAGCAATTGGGATGTTATCCTCAGCTTTACCTAAGCTCAATGATGTAAATACAAAGATATGATAAATATGGAAGGATAGGATACTTTAAATTGATAAGGGTTGATGGAAGCTTAAAAGGTATTCATCAATGATAAAGATGCTTCAGGATATTGATAGAGAAGACTTGGAGACCCTTTAGAAGTTGGTTAAAGCCAAACATGAGAATACAAGGCCAGAGGAGGATTACGAAAGAGTGTTATGGGGAGATTTGAAAGTAATGTTTGAACCTGACATAAAAAGTAAAGTATGGAGAAATCTACAAGGATATAAAGTGATTGTTTGGAAGTTGTTTGATAAATGTGGAGTGTACTTTGTGAGGTTTAAAAATCTACATATCTTTATGTTAGTTGAGAAAAGATATCCCCTTACACTCCTAACATTCTTCAAACATGTGAAACTAACGCTTCAAGCTGACCAGTTGGAATGAGATGTGTTATCAACTACTCAAGCTCATGACAAAGCAGGAAAAGGGTCAATGAAGTGTTTGAATGCATCCTCCTGGTGATGGTGAAGACTTTTAATGAAACTTGAAGATTCAGATGATGAACATCAAGTTTAGGGGAGGATTGTTGGGTTTAAAAGACTTCAAGATATTCTTAGAGTTCCTGCTGCTCAGGTATATATTAATGCTATCAAGGATAACTTAATGCTGCTGGTAATACTAATGAAAATTATGCTAAGTAGTTAGTACTGGTAGTATAAAAGTTACTACTGTTAGTATAATTTGTATTGTTAGTATAAATTTACTGCTGCTAGTAGAAGTTAAGACTGCTCAGAGATAGACTGAAATATACTAAGTAGTACTACTATAGTTCAAAAGATTAGTACTGCTATATATGTTAGTACTGCTAGGAGTAAACTTCATAAGCTAGTTAATATGCTTGTACTCAGTTAAACTGCTGAGCTTGGTTACTACTGCGGATAGGAATTTGCTGATAGATATGAGATCAAGATTGATTGGAGAACCAAGGCATACTTACAAAGATAAAGAATAGATATTTGTAAAAATGATATGTATAACTTATTTGTATAAGGATTACGTTTGTTTTATAGAAATGAATTATGACAGTTAGGAAAGTATTGTAAGCCTTGTAGGACTCCTTGGTGTATAAAAGGAGGTCCTAGGGCATAATTGATGTACATCTTTGATATTCGTAGCTTTAAGGTTTTGTAAACCCTAACACTATTAAGAGTGTTCGTTTTATATTGAGGCTGAAAGTTTGGTAATCTGTCTTATTATTAATTTTGTGTTACTGTTTTATTAGAATTCTTCTTAGTATCATTGACTAGATTCCGCATAGTCTTTGATATATTCAATCAAAGTTTCTACCATAGTTGTCTTGGATTTATTCAATACAACTAAGCTTCTTACAAGCTAAGCAAGATCTATTCAAGTGGGATCAACAATATATATCCAAAGTATGGAGGATTATGGATAAATTATCCGAATTTATTGAGATCATAAAGATGGTGAAATTACACCGAAATTCGTAGTATGCTTTGTTTATGTTAAAAAATAAAAAAATTTAGAAAATCGCAACAAAAAAGAGGATGAAGTCTTGAACGTACTCACTTACTTCCCTTTTTTTGTAGGATAAGGGAGAGGCTTTAGATTAAGTTTAGCAGGTAAGGCGCTAGGGTCATAGGTTAGAGGAATTACAAGGATTATACTAGGATCCGAGAATAGGCGTAGGATTATATAATCGGTTCATTTAAGCTTAAACCGATATTATTATTTGAATGATCGATTATTCGTTGATACGTATTATGTATTAAGTGGTAGATATCGCCACTATTTGTTGTAAAAGTATGTATTATATGGATGATTAGGAATTGACCATTATGGGAACGCTAACTAAGGGTTGTTTTCATTTATCTTTGATCAATACGTTTTTCAAGTCTGGTTTGTGTCTACTAAACATGAGGTAGTCCACGATTTGTGTCTTTTTCATGGGATGGTCGGGAAAGTAACTAGCAACACTGTTCCTTATTTATTTGGCTTAATCTATTTGTTTTGTTCTTTTTATTTAACAACAATTATTTTCCCTTTCCTAATCCGTAACCTTGGGTCTTACTCGAATGAGGATGCGAGCATTTGCATGTATCTATTCCATCGTTATTGATGTGTATGTGTGATTTTGTCCGCCTTGTTGGTCTATTACTTTTAGTGAAAGATTAGACGATCTATATCTTATATTATTCTTCATCCTAGCCTTTGGCTTTACTCGAATGGGGATCTGAGCAATCATGTATGTCTATTCCATCGTTATGGATGGGTATATGTGATTTTGCCGGCCTTGTTGGTTTACTACTATTGGTAAAGATTACTAATCATATTCTTTAGTTTATTCGAGTTAAGGATCGAGCAATCATATGTGTCTATTTCATCGTTATGGATGTGTATGTGTGATTTTGTCACCTTTTCTGGAATATTGGTATCGATAGAGATTGGAAAGAATGATCAACCCTTAAACCTTTACCTAATTTTGTTAGGATATCATTTCATCACCTCAAAACACAAAATAAGAGAAAATCTTAGAGAGAGAAAGAACTAGAGAGAGAAATAAAAAGGAAGAAAATTGGTAACTTTCACTATAAGAAAAATAAGAAGCAACACCCTCCTAACATGCCAGGAGAGTTGTATTTATACTACAAAAAGACTTGGACTCCTTATGGAGTTGTTTGGACTTTTATTGGGCCGAACCTAATACCAATGGGCTTAAAGCCCAACACTTAGGCCCAATTAGCTTAAATGAATTCTTGTAAACTACGTTTTCCTATACAAGGCTCGGGAATATTAATGACCACCACTTTACATAAAATCACAGCTAACAATCTCCTCCTAAGGGGTGGTCATTGAATTATGAATCACTTCTTGTGACATTGATTCAGGCAAAATAGCATATAATATATATATATATATATATATATATATATAACTAGAATACTAAATACCAAATAATAAGAGTAGTATTCCGTTAAGAAATAAAAATCACTTTAGAAAAAGTGATGACCAAATCTTCCCGACGAAGCGTGAATTTGAGAATCTCGTTTAAGTTTGTGATCGCGTGATTTGAATAATTTGAAATCTTTGATTTTGGATTCTGTTTCTAATAATGAAATGAAAAATCAAATAAAGGCAAGCAACAAATAAAGCAATTACGAATTAAGCACGAAAACGTTAACGTGAATTTAAAAACGCGACATATAAACCTAATTTATCAAATTTTAACCTTAAAAATGAAATTTAATTTCTAACAGTCCTAAATGATAAAAAATAATTTTAGAAAAAAGAATTATATTTGTTTGACTTTTATTTTATTTTTTATGAATTAAAAACTATTTTAATCTAGAAAATTAATTAAAAATGTTAAACTAATTTATAAAATTCTGGAAAAATTACTAAAAGTACTTTAGACTATTACTAAAATAATGGTAAAAAGAAAAACCAGATAAGCACTTGGTATAAGCAGTAAATAAGCTGAATAAGCTTACAAGCATAAACTTAAAACACAACTTATAAACAAAATGGCCCAAGGGTCTAATGAAAAAGACCCAAGGGCGCAATGGTAAGAGTGTGTGTGTGTGAAGGTAAGGTCACAGGTTCGAGTCCTGGACCTTACTTTTTAGAAAATATTTTTTTTATTTTTCTTTTAAAAATAGTTAAAGTTTAGACAAAAATAAGCAATTTTAATGAATGGACTTTTTGACAAAACTAAGTTATAATATAGAAAAAGCTACTAGAAAGTTTGACAGAATGGCTCATTAAGACTTAAGGATTCTTAAAGAGGAAACTGTTTGGGCTACTAGACTCAATAAGCAATTAGAAAAACTAAAAAGCTAAAACAGATATTAAACTAGACCTAATAAGCTCTAAGGATAGAACATAAGTAAACAAAATAAGCTGGAAAAGCACTTAAAGGAATTTAGACAGCAGACTTAAAAGACACACTCAAAGGACTTTTTGACAAATTTAAAGCTAAGCTAAAATACCTAATAAGCACTAGGAAATGACTTTAAGCTGAAAACAGATAAACTAGACCACCTAATAAGCACTAAATGACAGGAAATAAGCAAACATTTAAGCTAAAAAGCACTGAATATCTGTTAAGACAACAGACACTGAAAACAGATTTAAAAGGCTAAGACCACTTTTTAGGCTAAATTTTAGGACTAATGAGCAATCATAATAAGCTATAAAGCAAAAACAGATTAAGTGCTAATCTAAGTGAACACAAATAAGCTGATATTAAGAAAATTGGCTAAAAGATTAAACTAGAAAAAGGACTTAAAAAGTGACAAACTATACTACTTCTTTTTGGGCTTTTTGAAAATTATGACTACTTTAAGCTAAATTTTAAAACTCAAAAGCTAAATTTACTTACTATAAGCTAAAACAGATTGAGCTAGGACTATGTTAAACTAATTGCAACAAAACGAAACCTAAAATAAGCTAGGATTTGACCTTAAATGATCTGCAAAAACTGACATTAGCAAACTTACTTTCTTTAAACTGCTATTGATCAAAATTCCCTAAAGGTTTTCCAAAAATTTTGTGACTCAAAACAGATTTGCATAGATGCAAAATGAACTCAAATTTGATCACAAATCACTACACCTTAAGCTCACTTTTATTAATCAAAGATTAAAACAATTTAGAACAATTCAAGGACTATCAAACTTGTATTTTGATGATAACAAACTATAAAACTCTACAAGACTTATTTTCAACTAATTACAACTATCATTTAGACTGAAACAAAGCTAATCAAATCTAGTTTGATAACCAAAACAAGCTTTGCAGTAGTAACTAAGGTTACTACTGCTTATCCCAAACACCCCTTAAGAATTTTAAAAAGCATTTTTAATCTAAGACATATCTAGATAAGCTTTGAATTTCAAAAAACAGATTAAGCACTAAGATATTAGATGAAAAATAAGCACAAAGAAAGGACAAATAAGCATTATCTGATAAGCTATAATAATAAGCAGTTTTGACTAATAACAAGACAGTTTTAATGAAAACACCAATTAAACTATATTTAAACTAAAAACTAAACATGTTAAGCAACAATAAGACAAAATAAGCAAATATTAACCAATAGATCTTGATTGATGATTAGTGTGTGAAGATCAAGGTGTAATTAGTGTGTGTGTTTAGAGAGAGAATTACCTAACTTTCCTTTTGATTAAATGAAGTTGTTACATCTAACCATGGCATAAATTACTATTTATAGCCCTTGGTTAGCTTGTTGACTAAACTTTCCTTACTTAACATATTTAGTCCCTGCACTTTATAATAGTGCTTACAAGTAGAACATTTCTTTATTTCTAACATTCTCCCTCTAAATGATCTACTTGGAAACTATCCTTATTAACTTTTTGATGACGACTTCTTCCTTATTCTTGAATACTTGATTCTAAAGTAGTCTGTCATTCTCTTTTTCTTTGAAGCTCGAAAACGCTGAGAATTCTTTATGAAAGTTGAGGACAACCTTGTAGCAAATCTCTCCTGATATAATTTTCTCTCCCTATATGACAAGATAGATTTCTTTATCCCTGAAGGTATCAACTCTACTCTCGAACTCAAAATCAGCATTCTCAAAAGCTAACTTTGACCTTCTTTTGCAACTTGATTCTTTAATAGCTTGTATGAAATCTTTAACTTTGAACTTGATCTTGAATGTAGATTTCAATCACATAATGTTGCTGACGAAAGATCTTGAAACACGATGATATTGATTGAGCATTTCTTTGTAAAAGACTTGAACACTTGACTTTTCACATGAATCTTCATAAGTGAGAGTGTCAAAGGTGTCAGACGTTGGTTTTTAGAAGGGCTAGAGAGTGTGGATTGGGAGTAGATAGCAAAGACGCCTCGTTTCATTGTGGTGAAAGTGAAAATGGAAGAAGAGGACGATCTATATGAAATAACTTTTCCTTATAATATAAGGATTTACCGGGTTTGACTTGGGGCTTTGCTGTTGGCGAAAATAGTAGGATAAATGTATTTGGATTTTTAAGTTTATAAATGGGTTTTAGGTTTTAAGGTTTTAGGTTTAGTAAGTATAATATCTTAATGGGCTGACCCGGCCCATTAAAATGGGTACGGGTTGGCCCATTAAAGATAAATACGCCTTCGGCTTTGTTTTCTCACTCTCTTTCCAATTCCCGTGCTTAGTCTGTCCGTTTCAGTTATTTTGTTGTCCTTTTGTACAATATCCGTTACCTACAAGACATAATTCACAATACAAACATATACAATGCATTTTTGTGTATTTATTGGTTTTTATTGGTCTTTTTAGCTCGTTTTATTAGGTAAAAGGTATGTGTATTTAAGCACATACCAGACGTCTTGAGTCTTGGAGCTTTGTATTCTTAGAAATTCTTTTGAAGATACTTTTGCATGCTTGTGATCTTGGATCTTGATCTTTAACTTGATATATTTTGACAAAATACTTATATCGCTATCTTTATTGGCCTTGATTTGTCTTAACACCGATAATCTAAATCTTTATTCGCTTGAATCTTTATGTCGGCCTTGGGCGATTCTTGTTCTCTACCCTCATGCTCCAAGGTCTTGAAAGCTTGCAACAATCTCCCTAACATTCTTTAACATGTATTACTTTTTAACACATAATTAAGGATAGTACTTGATCCACTTTAAAATATCTTTGTGTATCCCAACAATCTTGTTTTAAAAATTTTCTAATCTGTACATCAGAAATTGCGGAAGACTTTGACACATGTACTTGAGCTTTCATCATGTATTTATCTTTGTCAATTGAGCATGAGGTGGTGAATCTTGACTCAGCTAGAAGGAGATGTAACTCCCGATGACTTATACCTGAAAATTTAAGTATAGATAAACAACAAATATTGACGATTATGGCTTTGTTCATACATCTAAAGTTCTGTTACAATTAACCCTGGTTCCATGGAGGACCTTTTAAAGTATAAATATTGTACATGTATCAGTAGATTCAATTAAAATAATCTCCTTGACATGGTTTCCAGCTCAAAGTATTTAGAGACCCTCGAACGCAATAAACATAGTTTCACCGCATGCTTGTTCTCATTACCAAAACGTCTCAAAGCAGACAACACTGTAAGAGTGAATTAGATAGTTACTATCTTTATGATTGAGTCATCAATTCATATATTGGACCAAAATTGATATCCAGTTGACACAAGCTTGATTTATTTAAAATCTCGTAAGTCACCTACCGCAAGCTGTTTGAGGTTGACTCTGGAAGGATTTCCATTTATCATTATGAATACTAGAGAGTATCACTCTGAATGTTCTGGCAATTATCAAAAGAATAGATGCCATAATGACTCTCACTTATACCAATTGGTATGACATTTTGTTGAATAGAATTTGGTGCCTAGTGAGATTATCTGATAGATCTCTTGGCGAGCAGGCGTCGCGAGCAGCGAGCGTGAGTGCGCGCGTTGTTATTTGGTTGTCGGATGTTGGAGGCGATTGCCGCCTTTTCAATATCAACAATCTCAGAATGAGAAAGCAGATAGAAACGTGTTGATCTCTATGAGAAATGAAAATAACTTCTTTTAAGAGAAGCCTGAGTAGATCGGATGAGTTGTGCCTTGCATCACTGGGTCCATGATGACTTGTCTTCAATATCATAATCATCTTTGTGATTACTGATA
The DNA here is from genome assembly GCA_026074375.1 of Tanacetum coccineum. Taxonomy (NCBI): domain Eukaryota; kingdom Viridiplantae; phylum Streptophyta; class Magnoliopsida; order Asterales; family Asteraceae; genus Tanacetum; species Tanacetum coccineum. The sequence continues at coordinate 17,211 of BQNB010098544.1, forward strand.
GATTATGCATTGACCCGGTTTCTCCTAAGGTTGTGTGTGATGGTGGAGGTCTTCTATCTTTTCACCCCCTTTTATCCTAACTTTTCTTTTTTCATTTCTTCAAACCCCTTTAATGTTATTCCAACACAAGATCCTCAAATATCACCATTTTGTGTTTGTTTTTGGTGATAACTTATTTCCTTGGAAACATTTCTTCCAATCTCACTTTAACGTCCTTTTTCATCATACCTACGGACTTCTACTCTATCTAAAGGAGTGTCCCTGGGTAGATCCCTCCGATTCTGGCTGGATCATGAAACAAAAATTCCTAACCTTAACCACCTTATAACATCGTAAGAAACAACAGTTGGTCGGTCTTTGGTATTTCTATAGAAGCCATAAAACCATTGAAAAAGTAATCAATGTGTTCGAGAAATCATTTATAACACATTGAGAGTTTTCTATATCACCAAAAATGTTCCCCCTACACATATGCATCATATTATGAATGAGTTTTGTACATGCGAGGTCGGGAACACACTTATAATCAAAAGACTATTCCATTATGACACTGTATGATCACAATTTAATCACTATTCTCCTCTCCCCCTCAAAAATCGCATATGTGGTGATTAGTTATTGACTTATAAGTGAATTAAAATACAAGTTAATGAACGTTGATCTCTTTTAGAAGAACCAAACAATGTGAAATGAAAGCATGGCCAAATAACAATTATACAGAGAACATTATCTCCTCCTTCATAATAGATTACAGCGAAACTTGAGAGGGATTTGTTGAGCACGACAATTTTAAAGATTTTGAAATTTCTTTTTTTTGAAAATATCTGCAAAAATTAGCCCAACTAAGGAGAAAGTGAAAAAATATAGATATATCTAATATTACAATCATGTTGACTTAGTACTTCTCTTGATCATTTCAAAACAATGAATGTTTATTTGTGATGCTGTTGCTCAAGAACCGAGAAGAATGACTTCCCGTTGTTATGATAAATTACATAAATTGTACATTTTCCTTTCTTTTGAGACCGATCCCTAAGCTACATTTAATTAAATTCGTAAGAAGAAAAAAGAATAAAGAGACATTTTTGAACATTTGAAACACTGTTCTAAACTTCCATTTATACAATGAAAGCATTTGAAACTCTCGCTCGAACTTCATTTATATACCCGTGTCAATATTAATCAACATTTTTAGGTACGTAAATGTTATCGGTTGTCGAGAGACATGTTGGAGAAGATTATTTTTGGTTTTTTTGAAATTTTTTGATTTTGTATTTTGCTTTTATAGGTTTTATAATTTTATATTTTGTTTTTAAGATAAAATATATACAAAGAATTACTGAAATTTTGCAAGACGTTCAAGTTCCGTTGGAGACAAGCTGTGCATACCAAGGCGACGAACCAAATAGTTGAATCGATCCATTGGAAGAGCTTTGGTGAAGAGGTCGGCCAGTTGGTAATCCGTCTTGACAAAATAAAGTTTAATCGTACCCTTTTCCATGTGTTCCTTTATGAAATGGTAGCGGACAGCGATGTGTTTTGTTCTTGAGTGTTAGACCGGGTTGCAGGATATGGCTATGGCTGATTTCGAATAACAATAGATTGGAATCTTGTTGAAGTGATAGCCATAATCCGTTAGTTGTGTCCGCATCCAAATGACTTGGGCATAGCAAGCGGATAGAGACACATATTCTGCTTCCGCGGTTGACAGCGCCGTACAGTATTGTTTATTTGAGGACTAGCTAGCCAGCTTTTCACCTAAGAATTGAGCTCCACTGGAAGTACTCTTGAAGGTGTCTTTACATCCCGCATAATCAGCATCTGAAAATCCGGTTAGTTCAAAACTAGAATCCTTCATACACCAGAGACCCATATTGACGATTCCCCAGAGATAACGAAAGATCCTTTTAACCTCTTTAAGGTGCTTCTTGGTTGGCTTAGCCTGGTACTAAGCACATAAACAAGTAGCATGTACAATGTCCGGTTTGCTTGACGTAAGATACATTAGGGCACCAATCATGCTACGATATTTCGTTGCATCGACTGGAGTCATATTCTTGTCAAGGTCAAGCTTGTGTTTGATCTCCATTGGAGTTCTAACGGGATCGCAGGTTTCCATTCCATATTTTTTAAGGATTTCTAACATGTAGTTGGACTGGTTTATGAAGATGCCACGGGGGGATTAGTTAACTTGTAAACCAAGGAAAAACGTCATTTCCCCCATCATCGACATTTCAAAGCGGCTTTCCATAAGGTCAACAAATAGTTCGGTATACCTGGGGTTTGTAGAACCAAAGATAATATCATCTACATAGACCTGTACCACTAAGATGTCATCGTCGAAGCGCCTTATAAACAACGTTGGATCAATTGTGCCTTTGAAGAAGTGATTCTGTAGGAGAAACGTTGACAATTCATCGTACCATGCCCTTGGTGCTTGCTTTAACCCATATAGTGCCTTCTTTAACTTGTAGACATGGCTTGGATGATCAGCATCGATGAAACCTTCAGGTTGACACACGTACACGTCTTCTTTTAACGTACCATGCAAGAAAGTAGTTTTCACGTCCATTTGAAACACAATGAACGATTTGTGTGCAACATATGCCAAAAATATCCTGATAGCTTCCATTCTAGCAACCGGAGCGAAGGATTCTTCAAAATCTATTCCTTCCTCTTGGCGGTACCCTCTCACAACCAGACGAGTCTTGTTTCGGATGATCGTGTTTTCTTCATCATGCTTGTTTTTGAATAACCATTTTGAAGTTAGGGGTTTTATGTTATCCGGAGGAGGAACTAACACCCATACATTAAGCCTTTTAAACTGAAGAAGCTCGTCTTGCATTGATTCAATCCATGCAGGGTCAGTCATCGCCTCTTTGAAATTCTTTGGTTCCATAGTGCTTACCGTTAATGCATACATGCACATGTCACCATCAGATCGAAGTTGATTCCTTGTCAAAACTGGTCGTGAGGGTTCTCCTATCACTTGTTTCAGAGGGTGATCCTTAGTCCATTAATATTCATAAAGGTATGGTTGGTAAAACGTATGCATGTTCGATGGATCCACATATTGTGAAGATGATTCAGCAACACTTTTCGATGTAGTAGCAAAAGGATTTACAAACGTATTTTCATCTAACATAGCATTTGGAACATTGTCAGCAATTGTTGCGGGTTGATGCTAAACATATTGTTATGTTTCGAGCTCATCAACATCCTGTGAAGTGTTTGGAAAATTTGTAGCTTGAGAGGATGAATTTATAGGTGTCAGTGCGGTGTCAGTGCGGTGTCTGCTATTGTTGTTTTTGCCGTTAGAGTCTGAAGAACTTGAGGTGCTTGAGCAGCCGAAACAGTTCTTGGAGCAGCTGACGGTTGACCACCAATATGATCATCATACATAGCTTCAAACAGTAAATCTAATTCACCTCCAGTTGGTTGTTGAGTTGTTATTGTTGACGGAGCATAAGTAAGAGCGAGTCCTGAACTGATTTATCCAGAAGTCATGCCTTGAAGCACAGGTTTTGAACTGCTTTGTTCAAAAGCCATAGCTAAAAGCTCATCAAATGTCACATTCTTTGTCTCTATGAGTTTCTTTGTCCTTCGGTTGTAAACTCTGTAGTCACAGGAATCAGCATAGTAACCAATGAAAAAGCCAATATCACCTTTTGCACCAAGCTTCCTAATATCGTCACGGTCATTCTTAGGATAACAGAGAGCCCTGAATACATAAAGAAAGGAGATATCCAGTTTTCTGCCGTTAATGAGCTCGTATGGTGTTTTGTTAAATCGACGGTGAATGATGGAGCGGTTTTGAGTGTAGCACGCAGTAGCAATCGCTTCAGCCCATAAGAATAACGGTGCACGAGAGAAAATCAACATTGTTCTAGCAGCCTCTACTAACGTCCGATTTCTTCGTTCCACTACTCCATTTTGTTGAGGTGTTCTGACAGAAGACGCTTGGTGAGAGATGCCAACACTATCAAAGTATTCTTTAAGGATTTGATTTTTGAATTCTGTGCCGTTGTCGGTTCTTATGATGATGACAGGAGATTGAAGAAGGACAATGATTCTCTTCAGGAAGGTTTTAATCACTTCTGGTGCTTCATCTTTTGATCTGAGAAAGTGTACCCAAGTGTAACGAGAGTAATCGTCCACAATCACCAAAACATACCGCTTTCCATTTATGCTTGCAATTCTCATTGGACCACACAAATCCATATGAAGAAGGTGTAACCTCTGCTTAGAATTTGGAACTGGTTTGGGTGGGTGAGATGCCCTTTTGCTTTTTCCTTGCTCACAAGAGGGACAAAGATATTCTTTACGATATTTGAATTTTGGAAGACCAGTGATAAGATGGTTTTTGGCGAGGTCATTTATGGTGTCAAAATTAAGGTGGGATAAACGTTGATGCCATAACCACGACTTGGTAGAAGTAGCCCGAGCCATGAGGCAAATTGGAGAAGCAGAAGCCATTTCATAGAGATTGATGGTGTAAAGGTTTGTTGTGCGATTTCCTTTTAACAAATCAACTCCTTCTAAGTTTCTGACGAAACATGTATTTCTCCAGAAAGCGACCTCTAAATTAGAATCACAAAACTGCCCAACCGAGAAAAGGTTGTGCCCCAAGCCCTCAATGAAATAAACCCTGGTGATCAAAATATTTCCCTATTGAAGATCACCGAAACCCAGAATTGCAGCAACATGATCATTTCCAAATTGAACAGTTCCCAAAAACTTCTAGACGAAGTTGATGAGAAGCTTTAGATTCCCGGTCATATGCTTGGAACAACCCGAGTTGACGCACCATAAACATATTTGGATAACCTGCCAAGAAAAGAAGTAGACTTTGGAAACCGTTTGATTGTAGGTTCTGGAGGGTTAGAAGTACATGCATTATCACCATTAGAGCAGTCAAATTGACTCTCAGATTCACTTTAAGGTCAAAAAGTCTTCCAGTTGGTGGACCATCTAAGGCAAGATCTAGGTTTACTAGGCTTAGGTGAAGCAAGTCTTTTGTTGGACCCTACTTTTTTAGGCTTCATAACCTTTGGCTTTTGTTTCTTTTGATTTTCAGTGTTTGAAACATTTGCCTTTTGTTTTTTACCACGAGAATTCATGTCATTCACATAATTAAGCACACATACATCATGATTAGCAGTAATTAATGTTGGAAACACGAAAAGTGTCGGTCACTTCCAAAGTTGTATCAAGTCTTAGCTCGTAGTTAGTATAAGGATTAGATTAGTAATCTAGTCCGGCCCAAGGCCCATGGGTGGCCCAACTCCAGCCCATGGGCCGGCCATGGTAGTATTTATACACCCTCTCCTAGTCTTGGAGAGGGTTGGTTGTTCCATTTGTTTTCACACATTCCATAATACATTCATCCATTCCATCCAAGTTTCTCTCTAACAATCCAACCCACATCTCACTTATTGTTCTTGGTTGATTCATTAGATTACTAGTATTCTACAATTGGTATCAAGAGCCATGGAGTGGTGTGTTTAGATTTTTGTGTTTGATTTGTGTTCAAAACCTTTACAAAGATCAATTTAGTGATAAAAATTTTTTGGCTTAAAAACCTTAAAGTTTTCATTTTTATTGTTCCTATAGGGTTAGTAATACTAGTTGTACAAGAATTTTTTGCTAAAAATCATTCAAAATCGTGTTTTTTTGAGTTTTGAAAATTTGGGTTTCGTAATAGTTAGGATCGAACTAGACGACCGAACAAGGGGATCGAACTAGTCATTCGAACAAGCTATTCGAACTAGTGAATCGAACGAGAGGACCGAACGAGCGACTTCTTGTTTGAATCGAACGAGCGTCTTCATAGTTTGAATCGAACGAGCGACTTCTTGTTTGAATCGAACGAGCGTCTTTTAGTTAAGATCGAACGAGCTTTCTCACTAGTTGACCGAACGAGAGGATCGAACTAACGGTTCGAACGAAAGGATCGAACTAGCCGTTCGAACGAGAGGATCGAACTAGCCGTTCGAACGAGAGGATCGAACTAGCCGTTCGAACGAGAGGATCGAACTAGCCGTTCGAACGAGAGGATCGAACCAGTGAAAAATTAATTCAAACTTAACAAACTCAATTTTAAATTATACGGTTATTTCTTTGACTTGTAAAATCCCGTGAAACAAACACTTGTCTTCCCGGTTTTGTCAAGAATTGTAAAATCCCGTATAGTTTTAATTCAAGACTCAACAATCACGTATCAAACACAATTTCTTTCTACCACCGATCGATCAAATTGTAATCTTTTGATATCACAATGACGTCTCTTGCTGATAAATCACTTCTCTCTGGAGGTGACAACAAACCACCGATGCTGGAAAAACACTTGTATGATTCATGGAAAAGCAGAATGGAACTTTATATGATGAATAGACCACATGGAAGAATGATACTTGCATCTGTTGAAAAAGGACCACTTGTTTGGCCTTCAATCACTGAGGATGGAGTAACAAGGCTAAAGGAATATGTTGAGCTAACTCCAGCTGAAGCCATTCAAGCAGATTGCGACATCAAAGCAATTAACATCATTCTCCAAGGCCTACCGACTGAAATCTATGCTCTTGTGAGTCAGCATCGTGTGGCAAAAGATCTTTGGGAAAAGATTAAACTGTTGATGCAAGGAACATCATTAACCAAACAAGAACGTGAGTGCAAGTTGTATGATGAATTTGATAAGTTTACTTACAAGAAAGGAGAGACGTTGCATGAGTACTACTTGAGGTTCACTCTGTTACTCAATGATATGAACATTTACAAGATGCCTTTGGAGCAGTTTCAAGTGAACACCAAGTTCTTAAACACTCTTCCTGACGAATGGAGCAAATTTGTCACTGATGTTAAACTGGTTAAAGATTTGCACACTACCAACGTTGATCAACTTCATGCTCATCTGCAACAACATGAACGACATGCAATTGAAGTTCGTTTGATGCATGAACGCAACCCTGATCCTCTTGCTTTAGTTGCATCTCATCAGTTAACTCAGCCAGCTTATCAAACTCATCTACACCCTCACCAACAGTCTCTACCTCAACAGCACATTTCACCATATCAGTCTTCTCAGTTTCTTACACCTTATCAAAATCACCAATACTCAACACCTCTTTCAAGTACTTATCCAACAAATGAGTATCAATCCACCGTTCACCACAACGTTTATTCTCAACAACCGTCAATCCCACAGTTGGAATATGCTCCCACAACCTATCAGCAGCAACAACCTGAGTTTTCCCAACCAGATTCCAACCTAGTTGTACCAGTATTCCAGAAGGGGGATGATCCGATTGATGCAATTAATCACATGATGTCATTTTTGACTGCTGTTGTCACATCTCGGTATCCTACCACCAATAATCAGCTAAGGCTATCTCTCAAACCCTCCGGTCTACAAGCTACCATTTATAATGGAAAAGTTACGGTGCAACATGTACAAAGGGAGACGACACTTCTTATGCTGCTGGAACAACAAGAAAATACACACCTGGTGCAAGTGGTAGCAACACGGGAAAACCACGGACTGTTATTTGTTACAATTGCAAAGGGGAGGGTCATATTGCAGCCAAGCAGTGCACTAAGCCTAAGAGGAAAAGGGATGAAACATGGTTCAATGATAAAGTGTTGTTGGTTCAAGCTCAAGCAGGTGGATACAAGCTTTAACAGAGGAAGAGATAGCATTCTTGGCAGATCCAAGACTCCCTGATGTTCAAACCTCTCAGACAGTCATCACTCATAATGCTGCTTACCAAGCCGATGATCTAGATGCTTATGACTCTGATTGTGATGAACTCAATTCAGCCAAGATTGCTCTCATGGCCAATGTCACACCCCCAAAATCGGACGGCAGCGGAATAGTAACATTGGGGTGCGACTTTAAGGCACAAAGTACAAGTCACAGTAAAC
>BQNB010098545.1:0-25130 GCA_026074375.1 Tanacetum coccineum
TTGCTTAAATGAGCCCACACACTCAGCCAAAAGTGGCTGAGTGCACTTGACCCATAAAAATCCCATTATGACCCATTTTGAGGCAAAACCAAACACCCCCTTAAATATATAAAAACGTTTTTTAACTGATTTTTAAAAAAGGGAAAGCTGAAATAGGTGATTATAAGTAATGTTTGAACATTTTAACACACGTTTAAGCAATTTAAACAGAAATAAAACAGCTTAATTTATATTTCAAATTTCAACAATGGAAATTCCACAAACACTTAACTTTTATTAAACTGAAAAGTATTACAAAAACAACTGAGTTATACTCAAATAATTAAAAGACAGACTTGGAATTTAAATTTAAGCAAAAAAAACATAAAAATGGTGTGTTTGCTTCGGCTTGGTCTTGGCTCTTTTATAGCAGTCCTTAGCCTTCACTTGGTTCTTTGGCTGTGTTTGTTGTGAGTGTGTAATGTCCCCAAGCAATCCTAGCCCTCTATTTGCTTCTCTTCATTATCTCACCATTGAAGTTGACTTCGGGTTGTGTGAAATCCAAGTGGGAAGGGGTTATAGGGGCAGGGTAAGTGGGGAAAGGTGAGGGGTGAGCTGGAAAGTGTACTGGAGAGGTGGTATTGCAAGAAAAACGTGGGGAATTGGTGGTATGGTTTTGGCGCGAAGGTGGGTTCGACAGGGGTGGGTTGCAGGGTTTAAACGAAAAGTTTGAAAAAGATGCAACAATGGCCCTCTTTCTTTCTTTCTCTTGTCATTTTCTTTTAGCCGAAAATAGTTATAAAACATGTTTAAAAAGTGGCACAAATGGCCCTTGTCGTTTTTATAACTAAAAAGAAAAAGAGTTATTAGGAAATTGCAAATTTGGTCCCTCTAGTTTATAACTAAAAGAAAAACTGCCATTTGGCAGTTTTAGTCCTTGTGGTTTATAACTAAAAGAAAAAAGAGTTTGGCAAATTGCAAGAATGGTCCTTGTGTTTTATTAAACCATTTTCCTTATTAAAACAACTTTCAAACTTGGCATTTTTGGCCCCTTTTCTTTATATTTTTCATTTTTCTTTAATAAAAAACTTTTAAAAATGACAACTTTAGTCCCTAAAGTTTTATAAAAAAAGGATTTTGGGCTTTTGTTGTGCTTGGGTTTGTATTGGGCTTGTATTGGGCCCACTGGGTTTGGGTTTGGGCCCAATAAGGTACAGGTTTGGTTATTGGGCTTTTTCAAGCCCAATAAGGTTATGGAGTGGGTTTTGTGTGTTCAATGGCTGAGATTGGCTGTAACTGGGCTAGGATTGGGCCTTCAAAGTCTTCACAGTCTTTGTCAATTGCACACAAATGGGCTGTTGTAATTGATTGAGGGCCCATTTGGTCTTCACAGTCTTCATAAATATACTATTGGGCTTTCCCGGCCCATCAGATGGGTTAAGATTGCATTCAATAGTATTCTTCAGTTCCGGCTCCGGTTTGACTGCTGATTCTTTAGTATTGACTCTGACTTTGGCATTTTTGGACTTTGGCCTTGATTTTGCACAGTCTTTTCCATTCCATGCTCAGTTTTGTCATTTTGGCTTGGTTTTCTGTCTTTTTGTTGATATCCACTTCCTGCACAATACAAATGCAAAACAAACATATATTTGGCAGTTTTTGTCTGTTTTTGGTCATTTAAGCTCGTTTTTAGAGGTAAAAGATATGTGTAATTAAGCACTTATCAGTGCCCCAAGCGAGGGGGAGTATACACCAAGGGGGAGCACTTGCAGTTTAGTCGTTATTTTTTACTTTGCTTTCATAACCAAGAGACTTAGCATTCGTCAAAACAAGACTTGCAAGGACCGATTCTACAACACTTTTTGCTTCGACAAAAAGGGAGAGAAGAAGTGTAAACTCATCTACTAAATACTTATTTAGTAACTTTTAAATAACCATAAGTTTATATTTTGTCACATCAAAAAGGGGGAGATTGTTAATACAAATATTCGCGCAAAAACGATATTTATATTTAATGATCTTCATGTTTTGATAATAACAAATATAATGTCATGCTACGTAAAAGTTTACGTAAACAAGTTATTTAGTCAAAAGTTTACTTGACGACGACAAATCACTTAAGGTATGAATATGGCATTATTAAACATAGTTAATGATCAAAGAAAAATATTATCATTTGCATAAACCTTTTGTAATCAAATGATTTAAGTTAACACATGATTAATTATAAGCTAGTTATATTGATCACGTAAGACAAAATAAGATTAACCATAAGTGGAAACAATCTTTCCAAATCTAGAAAATCTTTCCTTATTGGTGATAAGAAATATTTTGTTCTAGAAGAATCTAATAAAATAGTTTTATTAAGTACAAAACAATATTTTGTATAGATTTAGGGTTAATCACAAAATGACAAATGTTGTCCCAGATCCACCCACGGATCCACCTAATACAAGGGACGGATCCAGCTTATGGTGGATTCGTGAGTCGCACGAACCAGCTGTTTGGGACAGATTTGAATTTCATAGGCTTGCCTATAAATAGAAACCTTAAGCTTTCATTTTAAACAACTCTTGACAAATATTTTTCACATACATCTTTTATCTCTTACATTCTTTGATCATTATACTTGTTACATAATCCATTACAAGTGATCAACTCATTCCACTCTTTAGTGAAGAACACTTACGAAGACGTCAAGCTTTAAGTGTTAATAGTTTAGTTGTGTCATCACGCATCAACAGTGTTGCTCTTGCTTTCATTTCATTTCTTCTATCCTGTTTTTCTTCAGCAGTGGTGGGTTCATACTCCTGTTCAACAGTTCCAATAGTTCTCCTCAGCACTTTATTCCCATTCTTGATTACTTCCCATAGGGAGTAATCAGTCATAAGAAAATATTGTTCTATCCTCATTAGCCAGATATCATAGTCTCCTGGGTTGAGGATAGGTAGTATTGCAGTCAGATTGGTAGTGGTAGTCCCTACCTCTATCATATCACTGAAAACAAATAGATCTTGGATGAATTGGTTGATTCTTCTTATTCAAAGCTTTACAACAAGTTCTGATACCACTTGTTGATCCCAATAAATAGATCTTTAACTCCTTAGCTTGTATGGTTTAGTACCCTTGGATATATCCAAAAATACTAAGAATGAAACTTTGATTGAATGATATAAACTATGCTGAATCTAGTTTATACCACTAAGAAGTATTCTCAATGAAACAGTAAAGTATGTTTTGACACAAAGATATAATCAACACAATAAGCTTTAATATATATTAATACGATCACTCTGACTTAGTGATAGGGTTTACAACCTTGAAGCTATGAACTTTATGGAAAACTGAGATGGAAAACTGATGTAGTTTTCTATACTCTAGGATCCCCTTTTATACACCAAGGAGTCCTACAAGGCTTACAATACATTCCTAACTTATCATGATCTTTTCTATAAATAAACGTAATCTCTTAATCAAATAAGTTATACATATCTTTTACAAAAATAACTTAATACTTATCTTCGTAAGTATTCTTGTTCTCCAATCAATCTTTATCTCTTTAATTCGTCTTTATCCTCTTGACAGCAGTAAGTCTTCTAGCAGTTGTAATTCAGCAGCAGTTGTATCTTTATAACCAGCAGCACAAACTGAGCAGTAGTAAGAATCCTTGAAGTCAACACGTGATAGGTTCTTTGATCGTTTAAGCTCGAGGTTGTTTAGACCTCATCTAGGATAATATAGTAACAATGATATAAATTGCACAGCGGAAATAATAAACACAAATCAAAGTTACTTCAAGGTTTTTCTTTATTAATCAACACAGCCCCAAATACTATTTAATCAGAATAGATCGGTTACTCTAAGTAGTAACAGGGGTCAAAGATCCTTGAGGCTAAACTCTAGACGTCTACACTAATTATACAAACGTGTACACACACACTTTTGTATCTAGTCGACTCTCATATGATGAACACACACTTTTCTAAATTCTTAAAACAATATGCTTGGACCTCCTTTTATAGCATAAGGAGTCAAGGCTTACATGGAAACTAATAAAAGATATTAATGAGTAAATCAATTAAATATTCATCTTTATCTCTTCATCTTTATCTCTTTTTGACCAAATCTTTATTTTCTTCTACATCTTGTAGAATCCTACAATGACGACTTTGGTCCTTTTGTTTCCATCTTGTTTCATTCGTGTTTTGTCTTATCAACTCAAATATAATTCCCAACAATCTTCCCCTAGTTGATAATGACAAAACCAAATAAGCACGAACTTCCCCTGAAGTTAATATACGAATGAAAACTTCCCCTTAAGCTACCAAGGATCTACAAGTTGCAAATCATCAAATCTTCTTCCCCTTTTTGTCATCATCAAATAGGGGACTAAAGTATGCAACTTTGATCTTCACAACCACAAACCATTATCACACTTCTAATCCAGCCTTCCAACAACTCAAATTACCCTCCATGACGCGCCTTTAAGATAAATGAACTTGAGCAGTAGAAACTTAAACTAGCAGTAGTAACAAAGGCTAGTAGTAGTAAAAACCTTCACCTTGATGTAGCATATAAATGGTTAAATATTTTAACAAAAGTTTGTATTTATGGATAAGTTGTGCAAAAATTCAAATTTAAAACATGAGATCAAAAAAAAATACAGCACACAACGACAACATCAAGTTTTTGGCGCCGTTACCGGAGGATGAGAAATTAATCTTGCTTTTTTTATTTATGTTTTTGTTTTTAACATTAGATCAAACCAAAGAAGTAGTGTAAAAATTTAGATAAGTGTATATTTTTGTCTATTTTTGTATATTAGTTAGTTTAAAATTGTTTGCTGCATATTTCATTATATTAAATATAATAGTTTTGCTAATACACTGTTTCTGGTCGATAACTCGATACGACGTAGCCACTTCCAAGGATACGACGTATCCCAACCTTTCTGGCCAATACAACGATTCATTCAACTGATTAATACGGTTATCCACCCCATTGAATAGCGGTGTATCAATTATCTGGAACAAATCCTTAAGATTTTCTCGGCTTTGAAATTCCGTGCTAAAAATTTTTTTATCCTAAAGAGCCTAACCTACCGTTATCCCCTTGTTTCAGAGTAGATGCATGACAAAAGTTCCAACAAATGAACAATTCACAACCTTAAAAGAACCTGAACGAGAACTATGATCATCTAGGAGACACTTCAAGACACTAAGTCTTGACGAATTGAGATCGCCTGATTTCAATCTATTTTATGACCAAGAAAACTCGGAGGAAGAAGTTGCGGAAATAATGGCGGAAACTATAGAACAATACATGAGCAATACCCGAGATGACTATGGATCGGGGGTTGCTAGGCCCAAAATTGAAGACAAGGATAACTTGAACTGAAAGGGCAATTTCTCAAGGAACTACGGACTAACACCTTTAGCGGTTCGGATCATGAAGATGCGAACGAACACATTGAGAAGTTCTTGAGATCGTCGATCTATTCCACATTCCAAATATTACTATAGACCAAGTGATGCTTAAGCATTCCCTATGTCCTTGACTAGAGCCGCAAGTCGTTGGCTAAGAAACAACCCAACTGGTTCAATAACAAACTTGGGAAGGTCCCCCCACCCCCCCCCCCCTTTAAAACAAAATTCTGAACAAATATTGTATTCCACATGCTCGACACTACAAAGAAGATGGAGGAATCACAACTTACAGCAAGACCTGATGAAAACCATTACAAGCATGAGAGCGTATTTTAAAGAAATCTTGATAAAGTATCCTCAACACTATAAAGCGGAGATCCAGGAGGTAATCTTGTTCTATAATGGATTGAGAATTTCTACTCTACAGATTCTTGATTCAAGAGGTGCAATACCATCAAAGACTGCTGCTGATGCAAAGGTAGCCATTCAAGAAATGACTGAATAGTCTCAAAAATGGCATAATGGAACATCTAGTTCAAGAATTATGATTGTAGTATAATATATATATTAGGACAATTAGCCAACTTACCCTTGATGATCAAGGTAGTAAAGAAAATTCCGACAATTATCATATATATAATACTTATATTAAACAGGAAGTATGATTCCCGGTCCGTATTTCCCCAACGATTATAAATTGAACCAACTTTTGTATGTTCGGTGTTACAATGATTGAATTGGTTCAAAGATGATTTGTTTTCCTAAAATCCAAAAATTGAGAACAAAATAAAGTATAATTAAACTAACTTTAAATAACGTGAATTTAAACTTTAAACTAAAAACCCAAAACAGAACCTAAAACCCCCCCGGTGGATAAAAAAAACCCTAATTTTCCATAATTAAAACCTAAAAAGAAAATTATCACTTTTAATCTATACTCTAATTGACTTAAAAAGTCCTTTTAAAGAACACTAGTACAAAAAAGAGTTAAATGAGCTTAAAAACAAACACATGTGAAAAACCCAGTGAACGGAAACGAAGCCCGTTCTTTAAAAAATCGAAATTTAGCAATTTAAAACCCTACGAAGCATAACTAATTTTCCTGAAACTATATAATAAAAGAGAAGTCACTAAAAAGAATTTATTTTTTTTTTAAGAAGAAAGTTTTCTTAAAATTTTTATGATATTTTTAAAGTATTTATTAATAAAAAATAAATGTTTACAAAAAATATAAACTAATTATAAAAATTCCTACAAAAATATAGAAAAATAATTTTACACTAAAAGAATCTAAAAAAATAAGCTTGGTTAACACAGCTAATCGGATTAATCAGTTTAATAACCAAAACAGCTTATTAAGCTAAAAGATTTAAAACGTGTGACAAAAATTAAATTTAGTAAACACTATATTACGAAACAAAAAGACCCTATGGCACGATGGTAGTAGGTGTGTGGTGTGAGGGGCGTTATATAAGGGGGTTGAGGAAGTTGAAGGTGCGGGGGTTTCCGCCTTGCTCACCCTGCGATTTCCATCTTCCCCTCTTTTTAATTTTTGAAAACTTAAAAAAACAAAGTTGTAAAACAATGAAACTAAAACTTTTGGTATAAGAAATCTTTTGAAAATCTAAAATAAAGGCTAGAAAAAACAGGCTTATTAAACTTGACAGAACACACTTAGAGTAGATGTTTTTGGCTTTTCTTTGCTTAAAATTTAACAACCAATGGATAAGCTAAGAATATGAGCTAAACTATCTAAGAACAACAGTAAAACTAAAGCTATCTATAACTAAATCTAATAAGCGGCAGAGTCAAAGCTAGAAACAAGAAAAAGAAAAATAATAAAATCCATAAGCTGTAAAAACTTAATAAGCACTTCAATAAAAACTTAGAACCAAACAAAGACCCCCAGGCAGACTTTGTGCCATTATTTTTTTTTAAAATCAAGCAAAATAAGCACCTTAAGAATAGATACTTTACTTCTACTGAAATCTTGACCTAGAGGCTTTATTGAAAATAGCTTATGCAAAAGGTCAAGACAACAGAGCTTAAAGTAAAAAACTATCTGAAAGTAGGCATATTATATGTAGCAACAGTAAAGCTAACAATAATTATTTGAATAATTGAAAAGACAAAATGGCTAATTTAAGAGCTAAAAACAGATTATCAAAAGTCCTTTTTAATTAAAACTAAAATGAAACCAAATTAATATTAAAACTCCCTACTCATATTTGTAATACCAAAAATCAAAAACCTAAAGATTAGCTTTTACCCTGTGAAATATTTAACAAGAAACAGGTATATATATATATTAATTTTTTCTTTTTTCTATCCTGGGTGCAATTGCACTTAACCATGAACAAAACCAAATTCCATTGAAGCTGGCCTATACGCTTAATCTAATTCTTATTGACACCAATTAAAAACTATACAAACCGTATTTAAAACAATGGAACAGATTAAGCTTTTAAACAATAGTGAAACTAGTACAATTATAAGCTATAGTAAACCACTAATGAAAACTAATTTAATAGCCTAAGCTAACTTATAATCTATTCAAAACAATTTAAATGAAGATTTAAATCAACAAGTAAATGAGACCACAGTGTCACAACAGCACTAACTTGGTGGGTTAGTGCAAGTTTCCCTAACACCCTTAAAAGTTTTTAAAAATCCATTTTAAGCTTTTTAAAATGAATCAAAGTGATAACAACTTTTAAGAACCAAAAGTGCACAGCTTATAACAAACCAAAATAAAACCTTAATCAATAAGCAAATAAGCAGAAATGAAGAACTATAACTCTAATGCTAATTATTTTTGGTTTTTATTGATTTATAAGACAAAAAGTGAAAACTAAGATCTACACTACTTAAGCTAAAAACATATTATAAAACATGATCAATAAGCATAATGAGACAGAATTAAGCACAAACAAGGAAGATTATAAGCAAAATAAGCAAATATAAAGCTTATAAAAAAAATTAAGACATAAATAGAAATAAGGAACTTACCAAAAGCCTTAGCTAAACAAAGCTTATTAATGCTCAATGAGCTGTCTATCAAGCTCCAGCTTAATCCAAGGAAAGCTGTAGGTCCCATAAGCTCTTACCCAGGTTAAGATTGTCATCCAAAAAGCTCAATTCATTCTACAAAGGATTAAAACTGATTTTAAAGTTTTAAGTAGATTAGATGCTTGATTTGAGCTCAATCTTAGCTTAAAGACTAAGAGAGCTTATTTAGAGCTTATGTAACAGTGACAAGAGCTTTGAGAAATATAATAAGCTAAAACAGATTTCATTAAGTAAACTAATATTTCATTGATTTAAAAACAGAATTTCATAACTTGGAATTAAAGAATACAAAAGACTTAATGAGAAATTACATTTAAATAAAAAATATACATAAGCAACTTACAGACTACAAAAAAATGCAGTAAAAGAAGATGATGTGTGTGAGGAGTAAGCTTGTTTTATAGCCTTCCAGTAGGATGACTTCTATCCATACGGACGATACATGAGTTTGTTATACCATCCCATGATCTCGACCCGTCATTCAAGCCATCATATGGATCCTAACATTGAGCGTTGGATTAGACTTGATCACAATAGAGTTAGAATAAACACGGAAAAGATAAATAACTAACAAAAACGAATGCCAACATGCATTCCGTGCGGTACATCCATTTGTTGCCCTTCTTTTACACTCACCTTAGTGAAAAATACCCCATCCGTTAATGTTTTCTATGCTTCCACTTGGTATTAGCCTTGTCCAAAAGACCAATCAATACTCTTGAGGTGACGTTTGTTGTTGCTGACATGTAGCTAGTACTATGAATTATTCTTCCAACGTAATTAATTTCAATTTTAACCCTTTATTTGAACGTGTGGTAACGGAAGAGATGAGAATAGTGAAAACCAACTTTTTCCCTGCTTTGTTTTACTTTATTATAAAAGGGTGGGTGTTTGACTCTTCTAACCCGTTTATATTTGATACTATTGGCTCGGATGTTTGACTTTGGGCTTAGGCCGGTGTTTATGGCTTGGTTATAAATAAAGACTGTGGTATATATGGAGTTAACGAGTGTTATAACTTTATTAATAGAAAGTTTAACACCGTTAGGGTTTAAGGGTTATTTGTGGAAATATTTTAAAACATTGAGGGGCTATTTTGCGAATTTTTTGGTTTTGTCAATTAGTGAGTTGACTTTGGTTAACCTTGGATGACCATGGTTGACTTTTGTCCTTTCTTGTTATCAAATCCCCGGCTCTTGTACACTCTTTCCTTTCCCATTTTCTTATGATATTTGTATTATCCATACCTACACAATCACAAATACAAAACAAGCATTATACAAGCATTTTAAGCACAATTTTGTCTTTTATGGGTCATTTTTGATATAAAACGGATATGTGTTTTCACACATATCAAAATTCCCCAAACTAAGCGATTGCGTGTCCTCGCGTAATATTATATGCTTTAAAACCAAATACCTCAAAACTTCCCCAAACTAAATCTTTGAAAAGTAGTAAAGACTTTCGTGGAGAAAGTTAAGAAATCACAAGTTATAAAACACCCTATTTTCCCATTTTTAATTTTTTTTATATGTAAACTTTGAATATTTCGACTTTCATTATTTCCATAATTGTTAGGGATCATAGAACAAGATGCATTTCGATCCGAGAATGCCCCCAAAAAGGATAAATTCATCGTCCCCCGGCCCCCGAGTGACTTTTTACTCGCTCCAAAACCAAGCTTAAAACGAAATCATAAGTAAATAATCAGTTAAGATGCTAACACTACTCATAATTTGCTAACTTGTGACCTTTCACTCTCTCAGGCATTTATTAATATCTTAAGTGAATGTTGCTATTTTTGAAATTCAACCAATGATCGAACGTTTGCAAAATACTATGCTTCATCACGTTCCTCCCTAGAATAAATGAGTTTTGAAGCGAGAATCAACCCCAAGTAGCGACTTTCGACAGCTCGGCACAACCAACCTAGGTGCGGCTAAGTGACCAACTTATTGACACCCCACAAGACTAGTATCAGGACTCAACGGACCTTAGGTTCAAAGAAACTCTCAGGTTTTCCCGAATATTCATAGCTTATAAAATAGAATAGTCAAAGTCCAAATGCATATTTGAATTTAACAAATAGAAATCTATTTATTAATTTAAACTTAAATATTTATGCAAT
This sequence comes from Tanacetum coccineum, assembly GCA_026074375.1. Classification (NCBI taxonomy): domain Eukaryota; kingdom Viridiplantae; phylum Streptophyta; class Magnoliopsida; order Asterales; family Asteraceae; genus Tanacetum; species Tanacetum coccineum. The sequence goes on from BQNB010098545.1 coordinate 10,603, forward strand.
AGTAACCCTCGACCTTTTAGAAGGCTGCAACATCGGGTGTGAGCCGGCAAGATGCAGCAAACTTTTATCAGTCTCGGATTTTTATTCTTACTATGGGCTTTCTTTAGAAGACTACCACATCGGTTGTGAGCCGGAAAGAGGTAGTAAACTTTTATCAGCCCACAGCTTTTATTATTATTATATATTTTTTATTTTTCATTATTTTATTCATCATTTTTTTATTATATATAGGAAGAACTAATCTTTTGAAAAATTCCAAGTATAAGTTTGGAACTAAGACGAAAGTTTTATTGCTATATATTACATAAAAATTGTTGATTTACAGTTTAATCACAAAAACATACACGTATAATAATCCGGTTTTAAGAGCTTATGGGAGAAAAGGCCGACAGAAATTACATACATGACTTCTTAAGATTTCCAACTATCCTTGTTTAGCATCCCACTCATATTTTACTCTATCCTTTTTCGTTCATTCGGCGAATTTTTGCGAACATGCTTAGCCTAAAAGTTAAGAACAAGCTAGAGCAGCACACGCTCCGATCGAGTCAAAATGTTACTCTTATTCTACCCAGCAGGAAATTCAAAAATGTGACAAAACTACTTAGTTTATATTTGAAAATTTTAAAATTTTTCATATTTCTTTAAAAATTTTGGTGGGAATACGGGTACCGTGAGACAACGTTGAAAAGTAGGTATGAACAATATCGAAGATATACTACCCATACTAAAATTAAACATTGTCCCAATGTTTCCTAGCCTAATACTTAAAAACGCCGATACTACTAGAAACGCAAAAAGGTCGAAGCATAACTAAAGTATGAAGAATGTAATCACAAAAATCTTAAGCCGTTTAACAAATGAGGCTAAAAGATTAAATGTTTCGTCTATAATAATCTTATAGAATAATCGGATTTCCCTACACTAATGTAAGCAACGGCTAGGAAGCTCCGAGAGACCGGGACAAAACAAACACCGTATCACGAGAGTCTCACAAATTTTTTTTTTTGGCTTCAATCCTGCCAAACCAATCACAAGTCCAAAACACATCAAGTATTGAAGCGTACCAAGCCACCTCACATCACAAAAGAAAAAATAAGAAAGAAAAATAAAAATGGATAAGCAAAGGGGTGCCTCTCCCAAAAGCGCTTTGATTTTTCGTAACCGAGTCAACATAGCTTGACTCGATCCACCCCAATTCATTCGTCCATTAATGACGAGTGTGGAGATCCTGGACAACCTTGGTGGTAAGTCCCTCCGAAGAAATGCTTCACACGATGACATAACCTTAAAGATTTGGACCAACAGGTAGAATAGCTTAATGGTTCCTATGTGAAAAACTTGGTGATTGTTGAAAGGTCCGACTCAACGAGTTTTAAGCTTTCCTGAGAATATCTTAAGAGACGGAGTTGAAAGATTAAAACACATTCACCAACATTGAAAAATGTGGGCGTTTTTGATGCTTTGAGTCGTGTAAGCTACTTCTTCTCCTGGTCTTTAAAATGCAAAGAATACTCGAACGCTTGATCACGTTAGCACATAAGTTTCATTAAGTTGAAGCTTTCCGGTGATACAATCCAGTGGTTTTTTAAGAGAGAACGAAGTTATGCATGTTTTCAAAGCCCAATAAGCTTTATTCATTAACCCAATCGGTAAATGCAAGATTTTCCCTAAACAAGCTTCTATCTAGATAGAGGGTTACAGACCAATTGGTGATCTTATAAAGCATACAAATTGCCCACCAAAGCCATCATCTAATTTGTCAGACCATGAGGCACGGTTTTTCTTTCCTCCCAATCGTCCTTTCTAGAATACGTTTTAAAACCTCCGATTGGACCACCTCCACTTGACCGCACGATTGATTCGTTTGAGGGTGATAGAGCGTAGCAAACGATGTGTGACCCCATACTGAGACATGAACTTTAGAAAACGAGAGCGAAACAAAAATGAGGTCCCCAGTAAATCGATAAAATATCTGCTATGGTTCCGTAATCGCGCAAAAGGGGTATTTCAAAGGGAAATTTAAACTACAACCCTAGCATAGTTTTGTGGGGAGAGCCTTTTGCTTCACAACCCTTTCAAAAGATTAATCAACGGCATACAGGATGTATTTATTCTCATGTGAAGACGGAAATGTGTCTCCGGAGAAGGCAAAACCCCAAATACATCGAAGATTTAGCACGAGCAACTTTAGAAGAGGCGTTTGATGAGCCAGAGTCATCTGAGTTGTGAAATTTATGGCCTGACTTTGACACGTATCACATAGAGATATAATCATTGTATGGTCGGATCTTGATATGCAGATTGGTGTGGTGGAGGCCACAAGAAAACCGCTCAGGCAATACATTTATGAGCAGGTGAGATTGGCACTATGGATGGCCCCCAGTGGGGTCCTCTCATGACAAGGCATTAGGATTTCAAAAAAAGCTTAAATGGGCCCAAGCACGACACTTCGGAGAGAGTAATTGATCCCACAAGTAGCGAAAGAAAGATAGGAATCGTCCGCCAGAAATAATGTGTTAAACACCCTTGAAAAACTTTCTCGTTGATTGATTGGACATCCTTTGGATGATAAATTCCTTGCATGGTAGTTTGCATAGTGCCGCGAGAAACATGGTGGGTACTTTCACTAGGAAGCAACTCCAAAGAGGTGGTTTCTAAAGGGCTGAAATGTTCATTTAGTTCCTTTGAGGTTTGATTCTAACGACATCCTTAGATAAAGCGATTCGTCAAGTCTAGAAATGATCTTGGGGGGCCGCAAGGATCTTCACTAGTTCTTTTTTGGGACTCGCACGGAATGGGTGATATCAAAGTGTTCTGTAGGTATAATGAACCCACCTGGAGAACCTCGGCTAGCGTCCTTGTATGTAGCATATGAGGTACTATAAAGCCGTAGTTGATGCCGTATACACTATGCCTTTTGGGAGTAATGGGACAAAAATAGTGGTCGCAGGGGAACTTTCAAAGGCAGGGTACAAAAACGCTAGCATTTTTCCTTTTCCGTGGTAATGTTAAGTGAATATTTGAGGGCGATTCGGTTGGACCGTAGTCTTGCTGCGCGAATCAAGTATAGGGAGGGGGCTGAAGGCTGTGCTTCAGAATCTTTCGTTGGTCCTAGAACCTGGGGCGGGCCAGAATCGCGTGAGCAATCACTTGCATACACACATGAGGTACTCCAAAAGTAGGTTGGTTTATCCAATCCGGGGGACGAACTAAGTGATTAGGAGCTGGATCGGGTAAGCTTCTTTATTTAACGAATCTGCAAAGGGCATGCAATAACAATCCTTATAAAAACACAAATGGTGTATCCTTCTCCTCAAGAGGTGTAGGGTCGTTTTGGTCATAGCAATCTAGAAAAGTATCTTTGATAAATCGTCATAAAAATCCTGCATACTAAGTAAACTCCTGAGCACTTTAATGGTAGTTCGGGGGGGTGAAGGGAGCTTACGATAACACGACTTTGCGTGCACGGATCAACCTCATTCCTGATTTATTGACAAAATTTTAAATAGCCCTAAAGCGGCACAAGGTTTGTCTGGTCTCTACGACAAGAAAGTGGCACATCTCCCATTCAAATGGGACTAAATTCGTGGCGGTACCGGGGACATCGTAGTTTACACAAAGCGCATGCTTGATGACTTTGTTCTGCGGTAAATTGGGGAGGAGAGGCACGAATCAAGCAACGAGAAACGCGCCCAAATACCTGATGCGAGAGTCATGGCATAAACACTTCCATAGTCATTTTATCAATCATGGTATGCATGGTGGCAATCGTATGTCCATCATGGCAGCTGAGGACCGTGGTGAAAAAAGGTCTATACCGGGAGGAGCGTTGTACACAAAGCCAAATGGCATGGCTGAGGCCGGGAACGTGGGGCTGATAAGTATGTTCCAGGTAGCGGAGTCAGTGTTATCGAAAGTTAGTGTTTTTTGGTCTCCTGGGGTCCTTGGGGAACTATTGGTATTTGGAGAATACCGCTGGAAAGCATAAATGGGCCGGCGGAATAGAAAAACGGAGGGGGGGGTATAAAACACATTCCCTCGTAGCAGCGATCTGGTTGGCTAACGATTTGTGATCCCATAAATGGGCGGAGGATGAGAAGACTGGACGTGGATCTTGTGATTTGGTCCTCGAGAGTTATGGCCTGGGGTGCATGTATCACAATTCTGACACAGGAGTCGGTGATGCTAGGTTGGTCAAACTCCCGTGCTCGTTACGCGGCGGTAACATGGGAAACTGTGCACACGGCGAGGGGATAAGAGTTCATTGTGTAGCGGTCGTTTCACTTGTGCGGCGCGACAGACATCTCGTCTCGCCGCAACGAACAACGTGGAGGTTATTATAGGATCTAAACAGAGTACAGAGGATGTTGATGCTGAGGCATAAAGACGTGAATTGTCTAGTTAATGTCTGACAACTCATTGAGTATTACCTGGTGGGGGGGTGAGTGGAGAGTTTGCATAGACTATAGGGGGTTAAATAGTAACTGGCGAGCACTCGCACGAGACGAGAGATCTAGGTGGTTATCCATTTTTCTCGTAGGGGAGAGAGCGGCTTGTGGTTTGTATGAGATCAAGCTTAGGACTGTGTTAGATATCGGATGATTAAGGCGCGTGGAATGAGTAGCTATTGGTAGGAGGGTCTTCGTACTCAGTATGGATGTATTTGCCAGGGTAATGTACACCGAAAATACCTATAGTCAGGTTCCCGAGTGAGAGCCCTAGTGTGGGCGGGGGGTGAAACGCGTAGCGTGGGTAATCAGGGTCACGTGCATGGGTGCCCGGGTGGTGGGTGCGAGGGGGGAGGTGTTTGTGGCGTGTGAACTTTTGCGAGTGCGGGATTCTCCGTGGGAGTCTGCAAGCCATGGTGGTGGAGAGTTGATAGAGGGATTGTTGGTCGTTCGGGGTTGGTGAGTCTGGGGGCGCGTATTTGGGGTGGCCGTTGGGGGGTGATGGACTGCGGGAACGTGTGAGTCGAGGTGGATGTCGCATGGGGATGTCCGAGTGAGAGGCGTGTAAGGGAGTGGGTTGGAAAGGGCGTGGACACAAGTGGAAGTGTGTTATATGTGTAGAAGCGAGTTTATATGCTCGTTATTTGGGGATAGTTTTTGAGAGGGAGGCGTATCCGGTCTCTGCTGAAAGATTAGGCAATAGATGGGGAGCGAGCAAAACGCGTGAGGTGAGAGTGACAGGCGGTGACGTTAGTAGAACACATATGGTGAGAGCGAGTGGTGGCCACTTACTGTGTCAGGGAGACGAAACAATGGTGTTAGTGGGGGGGGCGCGAACAGCGGGGAATTCAAAGGATCAGGAGCTTGGTGTGAGGTTGTGAGGGGGTCGTGCTAAAAGTCGATGTTATCGGCTACGAGGGGGGCTCGGCCAGCACGCGCTGACTACCATGTAGAAGGAGCAGGGGGAGTTTTAGCCTTCATAGGTCATGCAGGATTTTACTGACGATTTATCAAAGACTTTTCTAAGATTGCTAGACCAACGACTCACCTTCTTGAGAAGGAAACACCATTTGTGTTTTATAAGGATTGTATTGATGCTTTTCAGATTCTTAAAAAGAAGCTTACCGAAGCACCAATCTGTAGTTGTCCCGGATTGGAACCTACATTTTGGAACTCAATGTTTGATGCAATGAAATTCGCGATTAGGCGCGTTCTAGGAACCACAAAGATGGAAGCATTATCCAGCCTATACATTATTGCGAGCAAGACAATGACCGAAGCTCAAATTCATTACGCACAACCACGGTAAAAGGAAATGCTAGCCGTTAGTGAATGCATTTGCAAAGTTTCGACCAAGATAATTGTCTATCCAAAACATAGAGTATAGGATCACACGGCTTTAAAGTATCCTTAGTGAACAAGGCGGCGAAGGGGACTGCAAAGGATCCGAGTGCTCCGGTTGGTAAGACAAGAACATGAAATGCATAACTATGTGAAAAATACAACCAACCAACCACCTCTCCAAGGCATAGAGAGGTGTATTTATAATTACAAATGGCACATGGGCTTGGGCTTGCATGGTTAATCCATGGGATTTTGTTAACTAACTATGTAAGTTTCTAAAAATTACTTAACGAGCTAACGATTGTTATCTATGGAAGCGACCGACACTTTCGTGTTCCTAACAAACTGAATTTGCGAAATACCTGGATTAAAGTTGAGTAAGCTATTATCGTTGGAGGCTTCTTCATGCCCATGCACCATTCGGCTATGACTGCTCACATGAATGATTCGGCTTCGGATTTTTCACAGCGAATGATGCCGAAAATACCTTTCAAACTTGTGCTACACTGTCGTCCGAAAGTCCCTCCATAAAACTCAGAATATTTCTGGAAGACATCCAAGTATAAGCGAGCTCTTTGGCTGTGGCAACTCGATGAAGGCAACTCTTCAGTAGCATACGGAGATCCCGATAAATGACACATACCTGCAACAGCCAATAATGTACAAATTAGCTATACAAACACCATGCAATATCAGAGGAACCAATAACTGGACTATAATCACCTTCAGAAGCAGAGCAGCCGCGATACACGTGCGGATGTTCAAAAGGGACAACAGAGACACCCATCCCAGCTTCAACAGATGGAATGTCACAGGCAGAGCCATGATCGATCAGTACATTATCAAAAGGCTCACATATCGCGCCATTTTGTGTTTCAGGGAAATTATTTGACGTTTTAATTGCAAGTTTATTAGGTTGTTTCCCCTTCATACTCGAATAGACAGACATAACCACCAATGATCCAACAAAACGGACATAACAACATCTTAAAAACCAAACAGTTTTGAAACAATAAGACTTACAACAAAAGTCGTTTCGAAAAACAGCAAATCAAACAAACCCCAAAAGAGTTAGAGACCATTCGAAACAGAATAAAAGAGTCGCATACTCTGAGGCTCAGATCCACTGATGTAGGAACCATACAAAACACTGTCTATGGCTGCAACCACGGTGTAGCTGTGGCTGCCTTGCCAAAATACAGGTGTCTGTAAACCGTGGCTCACAAAACACAACAGTAGAAGATCATCATCGCATGTAACATAAGCTTGCAAGTAAGGACAGGTATACAACCGCCATGGCTGCAAAATTGATAATTTGCCCAGCCAAGATGCAAACAACCATAACCTAAATCGAGCCTGTTTCAATACATCATAACCTCTAGTAGTCAGTATCACCAACATTTACATCTATTATAAAAAGCGAAACATACAACTCATAAAGTTCAGATCTCTTAGTACGATCAATAAGAGTATTAAAGAAACCGGGTCAAAATCCAGCGTTTTAGCAGCTAGCCGGGTCGGGGTTAAATGCATTTATTATACCCGCCTTGGAACAACAATCCTGCGATTTAATATTTAAAGTATAATAAGCCCATAAAAGCGAGGAACTTCCCTCTTACCACGTAGGGGAAAGGCATAATTTCGGCTCAGATAAGGGAGCACGGGTGAAAAAGAGGATACACCCGGCATGGCTACAATCCTAATAGGCTGCCTCGCCAAGTTGCGGACGATCTCAACTTTAGCCGAGCCCGTGTAAAATCATCACAGCCTCGTTAATAGTGAACACACAAAACTTTGAACACGATAATACAACATTACAATCAACAATTCATTTTTTAAGCACAGGCTCAAAGAAGGGACTACATGTGAAAAAGCGGATATCCGGCATGGCTGCAAACCTAAAAGGCTGCACCGCCAAGTTGCGGACAAACTCAAATGTAACGAAGGCCATGCAAACTCATCACAACCTCAGCTTACGACCCTATGATCGTCGTCACACACACGTGACTATCGTCACACACCATTTACAGCGGCAACGAAATGATCGGTGGCGTCGAATAAGCATATAGGCCGAAAGTATAAGCAACCTTGAACCATATCTGCTAATATTAAGCAAGAACAACAATCCCAATAGCAAACGTAGCTGTTACTTCTAAGAAATGCCACAAAAACGTCATTGCCGCAACCAAAATACGTGTTCAATCGCGTGGCCAACCATAAAGTAACTCAGTTAACCCTCAAAAGAAGGACAACCATCATCACTGTAACCCTAATTAATTAAGTCACCGATTAATTAAAGAAACCAAAAGCACGATCTTTAAGCCACCCATTAGCATAATTATCAGGAAATCCAAAACCCTAACCCTAATTAATTAAGATAATTGAAAGAAACATCATGCAAAGGGTAAAAATACCTTACTATATTTTTAATATTAAACCGCAGGATTGTTGTTCCAAGGACTACGATTACAAATACGTGTTTTAGAGAGAGATCCAGAACACCATCGGCACAATGACTGTGTGTTTTATGTTTTAGAGAGAGAGGGGTGTATGTGAGAGATCCCTAAAACGACACGTATCCACATCATATATATCGTCAGTGAAAATGGAATCCAAATGGCAGCCATGAAAGAGATGTGAGAGAGATACGGAGGGAGGAGTACAGAAACTGGGCGGGGCAAAATATAATATATATTAAAGAAACGGGTCAAAATCCTGCATTTTAGCAGCTATCCGGGTGAGTTGGGTTAAATGCATTTATTGTACCCGCCTCGGAACAACAATCATGCGTTTTAGTATTAAAGGTACAATATTGAATGGGTTAAAACTTTCCTCTTGTGTTACCCATCAATTATTAATGATTGTCGTAAGTGTTGCTAAAACTATTGAAAACTACGAAATGTTATTTGCGTATGAAATTAGATAACAACTACATAAATTATTGTGTTTTTATCAATTTATCATACATATCTATTTTCCAATTCTAATGGGTCAAGTATCTCCCCCTAACATTTTAACACTAAAGGGGTAAATATTGTCCACTATAAATAAACACCAACAAATTACACACACATCATTTGGGTAACAAAAAAGAACGGTCTCTCCACACACCACCGGTTTCCACCGGGCGACTCACATCCTCCCAACAAAATTTTTCCGGCGACTCCTCCTACTCCTCCTCTACCTTTTTCCACCGGCGACCTCCACTTCTAAGTAGATCGGGCTCCACCGACCAGACACCTTCTTCATGGCGACCTCCCTTACCAGTTACCTTATTCCGGCGACCACTACGACCAACCACCTTCTTCCGTCGACCTCCCCGACCAGCCACCTCCTCCATTCTAGAACTAGGTAAATCATATATGATTCTGTGTAAAATAATGTGTTTTGTTAAATCATTGTGATGTGTTTTGTTGAATGTGATGTGTTTTGTTAAAAGATTCTGAATATTTTGTTTGTTAGATGATTTTGAATATTTTGAATATTATGGAGAATCATATATGATTTTTCATGAATCATATATGATTCTTGTGAATCATATATGATTCATGCTAGTAAGTATAGTTGTATTCCATGATGAATTACGCTCCAAACAACATGAGTCTGTTATGTATAGTATGCAGTGGCAACGATGTTAGTTTGGTCTATTCTCGTATCGCTTATGGTACGTTGATATGTGTGAAAACACATATCCATTTTATATCAAAAACGACCCATAAAAGCCAAAATTGTGCATAAAATGCTTGTATATTGCTTGTTTTGTCTTTGTGATTGTGTAGGTATGGATAAAGCAAAAATCACAAGAAAACGGTCAAAACCGGACAAACACGGACGCGGGAACGGAAGAGCACACAAAGAGCCGGGAGAATGCTATCAAAGGTCAACAAAAGTCAACCCTTGGTCAATATTAGTCAACCACAAAATGACAAAACCCATAAAAACCAAAACACTCCCTCAAAAATAAACCAAATTTCAAAAATGGTCCCTAAGCCCTAACGGTGTTAACTCTTTTATATAAAGAGTTAACACTCGTTATCTCTTTATAAAAGCCCCAAACGAGCCCAATCCTTTTACTAATAACCGTGGCCCAATTCCTTTTGCAAAAGCCCAAGTCAACAAGTCTTTAACCCGGGTCAAAGGAAAAATCAAACGCCCCTTTTATAAGTAAAAAATGCGGGAAAAGGAGTTACTACTATTCATTATCTTCTCCATTTACCCTGTGTTAAAAAAACAAAGGGCAAATCATAATTAGTGATGTGGCAGCATAATTCAAGTACCAAGCTATGATTTGGCAAAAGAAAACGTCACATGATGTTCTCGTTGGCCAATTCCCAATAAAAAAGACACGCGGGCAATGAAGGAAACACATCAATCATTTGAAAATTGCACTAAATTACTTGCAAGAGAAACACAAAAGGGGTCTGACACACGGATGCCACGTTGGCAATCTGTGTGCTCCAAAGTTGATTCAACGGTGATAACAAGAGAGCTAATGATTAGAGATAAAGGGAGGGCCAGGATGAATGGGAGCGTCTAACAAACTGAAGACCTTTATAAATAGAGGCATCCATCACTCACACCAGGAGAGTTAGTTTTTAGTTAATTTTTAGATAATAATTTTAGCTTATCATGTAATTTTCAATTTTAATGTCATTTAAATGCTTGTAACCTTTCTTTTAAGTATTGTAATCTCATTTTCATTAATAAAAGTTGCTTTTCATAGTTAAGTTTGTACTTAAATCTGTTTTACTTAACGCAATATAGTTTAAAATTTCAATAAGCTCTTAATAAGCTACTTAAGCTAGTCATATGCTCATTTAAGCTCAAATGGCTTAAATAAGCTCATTCATACTCAAATTCTCCCCTAAATATACCACAGCTATTAATTGGATGATGGACCAGACATGGATGGGTCCATAGACTTTATTGGCTTATTTTTAATAAGCTAGAGCTTGTAGACTTAAGCTCTTGTTGAGTAATAATCCCTGTTTAGCTGGGATTTCAGGTTCTACTTCATTTATTTTTCTGTTTTCATAATTATAGCTTAATCCTGTTTTTGAATTTTGCTTAATCTGCTTATTTGCTTACTGCTTGTTTAAGTTGATTATTATTCTGCTTAATCTAGCTTATCTTAGTAGTTTAATGATTTATGTGTTCAATTGTTAGCTTACTTTAAATGTTTGTTCAAGTTTCTGTTTTAAAATCAGTGAAAAAACAAAAAATTAGCATTAGCTTATTACTAATAGTTCTGGCTTATTTGTGAGCTTTATTCTGCTTATTAGGTTTTATAAAAGCTTCATGATATCTGGTATATGCATTTTGATCTTAAAATCTCAAGGTTATAAGCTAAAAATGGATAAAAGTGAAATAAGGGGGTGTTTGGGACAAGCAGTACTAACTCATGTTAGTACTGCTTGAGGTCCTCTTATCCTTTAATTTCATCTTAAATCCAACAATTTGGTTTATAAGTGCAGGATTTATAAGTTTAACTAGGTTTGGTTAAGCATTCATAAGTTAGATAGTTAATATTTGAATCTGTGATCATTTGGTTAATTTTCAAGTGCATTTTAGCTCAAGTCTGTTTTAGGTAGTAATTTTGCTTGTTTTGCTCTTGTTTTTAGTTGATAATAAGTGTTAGATTGATTCTCATTAGGTCTGCATAGAATAGGACTTAAGGTTTGGTCATCTTTGTGCAAACTGCATCAGGTAAGGTAAACACACAAGCTGTCACTTTTAGGATCTAAAATCAGAGGATAATTATAGATTTTAGGTTTCAAATTTAATAGCATAAGTAGCTTTTAGGTAATTAATCATAAGTTTCAGCTTGATTTTTCAAAATTTGCTTATTTGAAGATCTGTTTTTAAGCTCTAAAATTGATCTTTGTCTTTTCAAACAAATTCAAAAACTCAGTACCATCTGAGTATATAAGCTATTTTCAAACAGCTTTTTCAATATGCACTTAGGTTTCAAATTAGTTTTCAAAAGCTTTTCTTAGAAGCTTATAGGTTAAAGTTCAAAAAGTTGCAAGCTAAGTTTCTTAAATTTCTCATTTGCTAGCTTAATATTAAGCTCAAAGTCCCTGCAGGGCCTGTTTGGTTCTCAGTTTGCTTTTAGGTGCTTATTTTTGGAACTTCAGCTTTAGGCTTATTTTTTTGCTTGTTTCTGAGTTAGGTTAGCTTATTAGGTTAGGTTTAGTGTAAGAGTAGCTTATTAAGTCTTAGGTTTAGCTTATTTCATGATTTCAAGTTCTTAAGTTTTATATAAAAGCTAAAAAAGAAAGTTTTACATTTTTCTGTCTTTTAAGCTGATTTTCAGCTTATTTAGTGATTTTCAAAAATATTTTCTTTTATTAAAGTTGTTTGTTTTCAGGTTTTCTACAACTTTGCTTTTATAAGTTTTCAAAAAAAGGGGAAGATGGAAATCGGGGGTGAGCAAGGCTCGAACCCCCGACCTCAACATCCTCAACCCTTTTAAACACCTCACACCACACATCACTACCATCGTGCCCTGGGGTCTTTTTCGTTATAGGTTTACTAAATCTATTACTTATATACACTTTAACCCTTTTAGCTTAATAAGCTGTTATAGCTTTTTACACAGCTTATTCGATAAGCTGTGTAACCAAGCTTATTTTTCCTAGGTCCCTTTTAGTTCAAGCTATTTTCCATAATTTTTTCAGAATTTTTATAATTAGTTTAGTATTTTTAAACATTTATTTTTATTAAAAACTTTAAAAAATCATAAAAAATAGAAAAATAATCAAAAAAATATAATTCTTTTTTAGAAAATTTTCTTTTATCGTAAAGTTTCTAGGAAAATTAGTTTTGCTTTCGTAGGGTTAAAATTGCAAAATTTCAATTTTTAAAGAACGAGATTCACTAAATCATAAAAAATAGATAATATACAAAATAGATTCATAATTCTTTTTTAGAAACTTCTCCCTTTTATCGTTAAAGTTTTCTAGAAAATTAGTTTTGCTTTCGTTTCAGCGGTTTTAAATTCGCCAAACATTTCAATTTTTAAAGAACGAGATTCATTTCCGTTCTCGTTTTTCGTGTTTTTAAGCTCATTTCAACTCCGTTTTTGTTCTAGTTTTCTTTAAACTTACTTTTTAATCAATTAGAGTCTATTAAAAGAGAAAAATTCATTTTAGGTTTAATTTTGGAAATTTAGGGTTTTTAATTGCCATTTAGGGTTTCCGTTTTGCGTTTTTAGTTAAAGTTTAATTTCCCGTTATTTGTTTTCGTGCTTAATTGTTATCATTTGCTTATTTTAATTGTTTTTTAATTCGTAGAAGTAGATAATCAAATCAATCTTTGTTACCAATTCAAATCATTGTCCGAACAACAAACGTGGTCTCAATTTCATAAATCGTTGGGGAAACGACCCGGGAATCATACTTCCCGGTTAATATACGTATTATTATATATTATCGTGTGATTTTTCTAACTACCTTTGTCCTCAAGGGTAGTTTGGAAATTTTCATATTATATTATATTTTATAATTACGTGTGTTGATTTGCTTGCAATCACTCATGCATGATCGAAGCAAAAGGAGCTCACTCTGTGGGTCATGTAACCGTGGGAGGAGATTCATCAAATCAACAACATTCGCGGCTCTCCTCATAGCTATCCTACTTATAAAATCCGCGTCTTTACTAACAGCTCCCCCAAGAAGCTTCACACCTAAAGACAGCCTTCGAATATCGACATGAAATAAACCCTCACGAAGCTTCACACCATTACACGATGGCCAAAATATCTCTGTTTTCTTGATATTAAGTTTAAGACCCAAACTTGGACCACTTACCTTTATAATTTCTAACACCCGGGCAACCTCTTTTGAATCTCTAATAACAATTCCATCATCAAGATACCATGCATAAAGAAGAAGTTTGCAATTGTCTCTAATCTTATGTACTAGCGGGTGTAATCCAAGAGCAAAAAGTAGAGTTCCCAACGGGTCACCTTGCTGCACCCCAGTGGCAGACCAGATATGTGTGTCTCCTATATACAAATTCATTGCTTGGCCATATAAGAAATCTACCCACAAAGAAATAGAGGGACACCTCACCCTAACCTCATGGAGTAACGCCGATCTATCCACAAGGTTAAATGCATTCGAGAAGTCCACATTGAGCATTACAAGAGACCCATCATTGTGATATTCACTCAACAACCTATTGACACTATGTAAAACAACTTCAGCGTCTCCTGACACTCTGACTCTAAATTGAAAATCACTAAGGTACTTTGACATTTCTTTACCCACACCTTTCATGCAACCTTGGAAACCAACCATTTCCATATAATGCCTACTGCAATAGGCCGAATCCTGTTATCTGGTTTAAGGAGAGGCGTGAGAGGAGCAGATGCAACAAACTCTACCAAAATAGGCGGACACCTCCCCGCTAATTACAAATTAACGACTGCCATAATAGCCTTTAAGAGATCAGTGGCAGTAGCAGACCCCTCTCCACATAAAGCATCTAAGATATGCGTGCCCTCAAACCATCTATCCCGCATGAAGTACCTTTAGGAAGCGATTTAATGCAAACAAAGACACTATCAATCTTTGCTACAAGGGGAGGCTCATAAAATGTCTTGCTCGGCATAAACGGTGGCGGCTTGTAAGGATGCTTAGCCTCTAAGGCTTTATTGGTATCATCACTGTACAGAGCTACACCGGAGGAGGATAACACTTTCATTGTTGTCGTAAAGTGCCCATCTGC
>BQNB010098546.1:0-24249 GCA_026074375.1 Tanacetum coccineum
AAATGAGCTTTACTAATGTCTAATAAGTCAACCATTGACGTTTCATTTTCTAGACCTGATTATAGTTTATACCTAGGGGTGTTTGTTTCTGCTTATATGTGGGTTTATGAGCTTTTTTTTATTTCGGCTTATATCTCATAAGCCCTAATTTTTTAGCTTATTTTGAGACTTACGGGTTTATATTAGTTTATCATATCGTAATAAACTTATATAAGCCCACAAGTCTCAAAATAAGCGAAAAAATTGAAGCTTATGAAAAACAAGTTGAAATCAAAATAATTCGAAAAATTGTGTTTTACTTTTACTTTGGTGTTTCAAATTTCATCTTTGACATATTTAAGAGGATATTATATGAGTTTATCTTTGATTTTGTATAGAAATGAAAACAATTTGACTCATTTGTTCTTTGTTTATAAAACATGACAAATTGGTAGCATCTTACGATCTAGATCCGATGTTACGATCTCGATCTTGCAAAGACAAAAACGATCCCAGGTGGGATCATGATCTTGACAACCTTGGTTTTTAGTCTTGCTGTTCCACGACATGTCATGTTCATCAGCTCGATGTCAAGACATGGGGATCTTTTAGAGACTTTATATGTATCAACCTCCTTGTTTTCGGGACACAACGCGTCCTGATCATGTGTGTTTATTACAATGATCCCTATATGGCCTTAAGTAGGCTTCACGAACTTGGTTTCAGCGCTTTGCCGCCTTTATTACTCGTGTTGGGTTTTGTCATTCTCTATGTGACTCGTTATTTATCTACTGACATGGGGATGCTGCTTATTCACTATTGTATGTTGATATTGTTTTGACAGCCCTTCTCCATCATTATTACAACGAATTGGTTCTTGCTTACGTCAGGAGTTTTCTATGACATATCTTGGTTTACTTAATTATTTCCTTGGTGTTTTGGTTACTTGAACTTTTTCTGGGATGTTTTTTTCACAACAGAAGTATGCTTCCGAGCTTGTTGGGGTGGGCTCACATGGTTAGGTGTAATCTATGTCGGACACTTGTTGACACCGAGCTGGATCTGATTCGACTTTACATCGAAGTCTTTCGGGTACTTTTCAATCTTACTTTTACTACTACATAAACTGGTTTTTCCCATAGTTTTTTTCCACCGAAAAAACAGTGTGAAATTTCACACGGAATACCGACAAATTACACACCATTTACACACTAAATTGTTGACAAGTTTTTTTGAAATCCGTTAGACTTCCGTGGGAAAATTGTGGCAGATTTTGCACATATTAGTCACCCACAAAATTATGTAGGATATTTTATCTATGTTACTCACGGATTTCACACAGTATTATTTGACAAAATAACTATTTAAACACAAAGATATGTGGGTCACTAGCTGCGTATTACTCCAAAATTTCCCACAAATGTTGTTTTTGTCACCTGTGGGAAATATGTGTAAATACCCACAGAGATCCCACAAAAAATATCGTCTTTATGTTTTTGTGGAACAAAGCATTTTATAATTGTGGGTATCTACACATGTATGTTCTGTATGTCTAAATATATCAAAAAAATTGTAAAAGAAAACGATTGTCTCTGGGAAAGTTGTGGTTAATTTCCCACAGGTTACCTACCAAATATTATAAATCCGTGAGAAATATGTGTGTAAATACTCACGGATTTCCCACAAAAATATCGTCTTTATGTTTCAGTATAGTTATGTAGTTTCATATTATACGTGTTTGTTTATTAACGTAACTAATTATTTAGTATGTCTTCATATGTGTTTGTAGTTTCATATTATATGTGTTTATTTATTAACGTAACTATTTATGTGATAAGTGTATTGTTAGGTTTATATATAACTTTTTTGCTAAACAAACCAATGTTATATGTGTGGATATCTAAACGTGTGTGTTCTCATGTCCGTTGATGACATTCATTGTATGTATAGATGTTTTGTATGTAGGTATACGAACGTGTATATATGTGAACGTGTAACTATATAAAAAAGTCAAAGAAAACGATTATGTATGTGAAAAAGTCATTGGTAATTTCCCACAGATTACATACCAATATGATAAATCTGTGGGAAATATGTGTGTAAAATACCCACGGATTTCCAACAAAAAATATCGTCCTTATGTTTTTGTATACTTAAACAATCCCACATTACTTAGTATGTTGCTGTAGTTTCATATTATATGTTTTTGTTTTTTTAACATAACTATTTATGTGAGTATCCTACGGTATAACTTATTTGTGTAACACACTAACACTTACATGCTTCCACATGACTTATTGGGTGAATATGTTCTTTTCGGTTTCTTTTAAGTTTGACGAATTCTAAAAAATAATGCAATGTATATATAGAAAATTGGTTTCTACGACGTCTAGTTCTGACATCGTAAGCTCGCAGTCTCGTTTAGGGTTGGAATCACACTGAGTTGATCGTGACGACGCCAGCGTGTGACGGTGTTATGATGGCCGTCTTATTAGTCCCGAAACACATCAAAAATTCACTTTCTGAGCACTTTTGATGACCATGAGCACTTTTGATGACCACGGCAGAGATGCCGATCACGATCTTAAGACTTGGATTTTTCATCCGTTCTTCGTCCAAATGAGCTCAAATTTTGTACGTTTCAAGAAAATGTGTTCCAAATCACCTAAAACTCAAAAAGAATAAAACGAGCTTTGCAAGATATGTATGCTAAAAAGTGTAGTTATCTAACACAAAAGAATTTAAAAATTCTTTCTATTTAATGGATTCAAACTTTTAACGAACTTTTACTTTAACTCTATCTAATTAATTTATCTATATTCATTTTACACAAACGTATTTTCCAAAATTCCCCGCAAAACTAAAATTAACTTTCCCCAAATTCTATTGATAATAAAACTTTCCCCCCTAAAACTTCCCAATTTTTTTTGATAACTTTCCCCCTAAAAACTTGAACGAAAATTATTTACTCCAAGTAGCCCTGAATTGTCTATCCACATACACCACAGCCACTTCACACAAATCTCACTCATTTGTCTTCAGCTACCGTTCTTTTTTCTTCTCCAAATCGATTTCAGGACACATCACTCATGCCTCATGTCTTCTCCGATCCGGTTTGTTCTAGTCTATTTATTTGGTTTCAAAATTGGTTTTTAATTAGTAATTTGTTGTAATGACTAACGATATGCCTATGTTTATATCGTATTTCATTGTAGTTAGAAGCGGCTGCAACGTTTCCAATCTCATTGATATCCATTGGTTCAAAAACTATGTTTGGTATTTTTTACTTATCTATTTAATTGGGCTTTTGTTTTTACTTTTATTATTTTATGAGTTATATTGAAGATGAGTTTGATATGTGATAAATTGGTAGTATAATTGTAGTGTTGCATATTTATATATTTCATGTGTGACCCAATGAGGTGTTTTTTTATCTAAGTGGTCATAATGTTGTTGGGTTGTTGCTCATAATCTTTGTAAGCCTTTTGTGATGGTTTTTCCTATACTTTAATGCTATTTTTTTTATTTCTTGTTGGATCATTTCATTTTGCCTCTTCTTGGAGCCTTATGAGCCGCTTATACTACGTGTTGATATAGGACTAAGCTCATGTTCCACTTAATTTCATACCAAATTCCTGTTAGAGAACATCCATGAAAACATACACATGTGTGGAACATGTTTACACATGAAACTAAAAGGCAATTGCCGTCGATGTGAGATTGTCAATATTTTCTGAAAGATAATATAGAGATGAAATCTTTGTACAACGTGCTCATGTGTATGATTTATATGCATACAGTCGGTTTCTACTTAACTAAGGATAGTACAAAATGCTTATATGATTGTTAATGATTTATATGCATAGAGTGGGTTTCTTATAATCTAGGCATGAATAGGATACTTACACTTCATCATGTTGAATAACCTTGGTTTATCTACATAACCATATGCACATCCATAGAGATGCGAATGTACTACACTTATTTTTCGAATGATCCATTTCTTACCTTAACCACTAAGTACCGAAAAAAATGTAGACATATTAAAACAAGGCTTTGTGAGTAGCACTGTCTGTTGAAATATATATAGCTTATTTTGAAATTTAGATGCTATACTACCCTTTTTGTGTTATTAATGTTGATGAGAATGCTAGATTTATACATGGTTATGTGTTTGTTGATGATTCAGGTTTGTCAAAGATGGGTTATATTCATGGAAGTAAAACATTTCTTTTTCTACTATCACAAATGTTTCTTGTTTCTCACCTGAGGTTTACATTTATAATGTTACAGATCTTGCACTTGTTTCAGATAGTATCTTATTATCTGCATCACACCACGTCTCACTAGTCTCATGTTCTAAGGGTTGGTCTACATTACAAGGTTGGTTGTACGTTTATCCAAGATATGGTATACAAACCTCAAAATTACTTTAATCACTTGATTAAATGATTACTTGTCTTAAATTGATGTATTTTTTGTGTGTGGATGTGCAGTTAAGTTACTTATTTAGAGTTAAGCATGACATCTACTCAGATTGATTGTGGGTGATTGCTCGAAGCTATTGATTTGGAAGCTTATGCCGATGTCGAAGCTGTTGTTTTTTATCGAGATCCCCAACATATGCTGTAACTTAGATTGTTTTTTTTATCGAGATCCCAAACATATGCTGTAACTTAGAATGTATAATGTTAACTATCATTTTGAAATAAATCAAAAATTCTGGTTCATATAGTTCATGTGGGTTGATTTGCTTAACAATATCTAATTAAGCACGAGTTTCTGAATCGAAAAAGGGTTATTTAGCAAAGAATTTTGTTATTGGCAGATTTCTAATAGTGAAAATTTTCTGTGGGAAACTTGTGGAAAATAATTTGGGTGAAACCGTGGGTAAAAAACCGTTGGAATTTTGTTGCAAAAAAGCGCCAAACATTCGTTTACAATTTCAGTCTAAAAAGTGGGATAATATCCGTGAAAAAACCGTGGAAGATAACCACAAGTTAACAGTGGTCGGGAGAATCAACAATTTTGTTTGAAATATTTAGCAAACCCGTATATGGCTTCTGTTCCGTTGAGAAGGTTTTTATTTTGAGAAGATTGAGAAATCATACGTTTTTTGAGCCATGAAAGTATCACAACAAGTATTTTTTATCTTTCTATAGGGAGCACTTCTATATACTTTCGACGAACTCTTTTTTCGAATTTTTTTTTCAATCACGTCTGAAAAAATCACATGAGATTTGTATCACAATCTCATGTGATTTCAAAAAATCCCATGAGATTTTTTCTGACGTGATTGAAAAAAAAAATTCGAAAAAAGTTCGTCGAAAGTATATAGAAGTGCCCCTCTATAGAAAGATGATTTAATTCTCGTCGCGATGGTATGTTTCGTTTTGCGTAACGATTAACGGTTTGTGAGATATTTAATTTTTAAAAAATAGGGTGAAAGTGGGTTTTTTAATTAAATTAAAATAAGAATTAATCTAAACCATTAGATGAAAATAAAATGAATGGATAAGATGAAGCGGTTTGTTCTTTTTTTTGACCATGTTCCTTATGGAACTTTTCTCTACACTTAAAATATATTTACACCTAAAATATATTTACCGAAACTAGTATTACAATAATTAATAACTTCTCTTTATGGTTTACCCCACCATATTAATATCTATACTACTTTATAATGAAAATTTAACTCATTCTTTGAAAGAGTAAGAATTGAAAAGTTAAAAATTATACAAGCTTTAGAAATAAAATGTACAACCCATTCTACTATTAATATTTGTGATAATGCTAATTGATAATTTCAAATGCTTTGAATGCTAATTGGCTAATTATTCATTAATATCTAGAAATGTACAAGCCTTAGAAACTAAATGTACAAGCCTTAAAAACTAATAATATTAACATTAAATGTGTGATTATTAATTTCATTGAATGCTAATTGTTAATTTGAAAGTTCAAATTAGCCGCATGCCTATATAAATCTATAATACACCTGACACAATTCTCATTCACTCAATTCTCATTCACTCCTCTCTCTTCTCTAACCACCCTCGGCTGCCCCCACCACCATCGGTTGTCGCCCCACCGTCACCGCCTGCCGCCGCTAAAATATTTTTAGGTATTTTTTAATATTTTAATAGAATTATATGATTTGGCATATTTTGAGGGGTTTTTTATATATTTTGAAGGTTTATGTTTTCATATTTTTTTTATAGATGGAACGAGTGTTATGATAATGAAGATGAACTACAGTCATTTAGGCATCAGGCACGACAAAAAGATAAGGTATACGAGGAACGTGAAGAAAGTTGTATCTTCGCACCGGTATATTCTATTCGAAAGGTCATGAATGGGTGATGAATGAAGTTCCTGATGGTGCTGCAATCTTTGCATCTAGTTATTGGCTTAGGAACAGCGACATGTATAGAGTTTAATTACTCTTATCAATATTTTAGGACGACAATAAACGTTACATTTAAAAGATACATTTTTACGTGTGTATGGTACTCGTGTTATGTAACTTTTATAGACTAATATTGGATCGACAAATGTAAGCATAATTTTCATTTGTCATGTACAAATTATTAGTATATACATAATTATTCTAGGCGTGTCATATTTTAGTATGTTTATTTTAGACGTGTTATATTTTTCGCATGATTAGATTTTCATTAATCTCCATTAGCTGGATCCTTAGATGTAGGATTAGTTTTGGGCTCAAGTCTTATCTATCTATATCTATACTTCTATATTATATTATAAAGTATTTTTCACCCATTTTTGAAAAGAGTAGGATGTTGAAAGTTGAAAAATGTATAAGCCTTGGAAACTAAATGTACATGTCTTGAAAACTAAGAATCTTAACATTAAATGTGTGACGAAAAACTTAGAAATGTACAAGTCGTGAAAACTACATGTACAAACCTTAGAAACTAATAATCTTGACATTAAATGTGATTGGTAAAATTTGATGACTTGACAAAAATATATTGGCCGGATTTAATGACATTAAATGTGTGATTGGTAACTGATTTGTAATATGGAATTCTTTGTGGCTTATAAATACAAATTGCCTTGTTTTTCGACCAGAACCGGTTGAACCTGCTGGATCGAACCGGGTTTTAAAACATTATATTTAATCTCCAAACCATCAAACTTTTATTATTTTTTGTTTATAACCTATAAACTTTTTTTATCACTACAATTATTTACCGCTAGAAATTCCCGCCGCTATGCGCGGGTACTCGTCTAGTTTATATTAATATTTATTTTGTTACTTTAACTATGGAGTGTCAAT
Source organism: Tanacetum coccineum (assembly GCA_026074375.1). Taxonomy (NCBI): domain Eukaryota; kingdom Viridiplantae; phylum Streptophyta; class Magnoliopsida; order Asterales; family Asteraceae; genus Tanacetum; species Tanacetum coccineum. The sequence continues at coordinate 7,283 of BQNB010098546.1, forward strand.
CAGTCTATTGCTACGGATATTTACCATCACTCGTACTAATTAAACACGTATGTATAATCAATTACGTTTGCATTATCTAATTGTTTCAAGTTTATAAAATGATGTGAATGATACAAATATATTAAAAATACCAAAGATTGATTAAATGATAAGCTCATATTGACAGATAAATTTTTTATATCGAATACAAAAGATATAAACCTAATGGAACACTTATTAAATACAAATGATAAACAGCGAAGCTAAAATCAATGCCCCCTTAAACACGTTTTTCAAGTTGATATCGAAAGCCCGAGCACAACGCACGAAGCGTTTATTCCTTTTTAACCATCATATCTAATTTCATTTTGTTATAACTAGATGAATACCCGTGCATTCACGAAAAATCTCTTGCGGCCGATAATTAACGATATGCAATATTGATAATGTTGTGGCTTTGTACTTGAATGCGACAAATTCTTAACATAAATGAAATTGCAAACACTTGTAAAATGCAAGAAATTCTTAACTTGTATCAAACGAAACATTCAGTTAAATTGAAAGTGAAACATTACATCATTATGAGATAAAATCTAACAGCACATGTTACTTGTCGTGTAAAACTTCTTGGTACACGACATTTGAGGTGTAGACTCCTCCTTGATCAAACTCTTTTTCTGGTTTGAAGATCAAACATACTGTTTTGAAGCCCGGTTCTACCCAGAGTTCAACCGTTTCCGGTCGAAAAACAGGTCAAATTAAACCCTTTTTTATATTTTTAAAACTCGTTTTCCGATAGCGACCTCGTGTACCCGCGCATAACGGCGGAAATTCATGACAACGATCTCGTTTTTAGCAGCGATTCCCGATGGCAGCTTCTAAATGTTTATGTTTCTGTGTATTTTTCCATGCAATTTTGATCCTTATTTATAGGGGATTTACCAAACTTTAGTCAATGAAAATTATGAGAGATTAGTGGGCCCACCAACGAGTCAATCAATTAATTAATGAGGTAATCAGTTTCGTTTAACTGAGTGTACATATTAGTTTCGTTTGCTATTAGGCTAGATGGTATGATGGTGATAAACCCACCTGACACGTCAGCGCTAAAACTGACCTTACAACTCACCTTTCAATCGTAATAAGAACTCACCTCACCACTAAAACTCACATTTCATTAAAATACCTATTTTATATAAAATGCACCCCACTAAATACCCACACACTCGCAACAAAATAAAATATATTAATTAAAAAGTGAGAGGGCTCACCATTATCACAACTCACATATGTGAGTTTCTCACCGAATGACTCCTAAAAATTGCCAAACTCACCATGCTAGTGGGGGACTCACCTAGGTGAGTTTTAGACCGGGATGGGACTCGCGTATGACTTGGGGAAGTCACCTAGGTGATCTTGGCCAAAGTCACCACCACACCGTCTAGCCTTATTAGGCTGGACGAAGTAGTGCAAAACTCACCTAGGTGAGTTAGCCACTCGCGCGCGAGTGCCACTTTGGTGGCAAAACTCACCTAGGTGTGTTCCTTTTGCTCGGTGAGTTTTGGCCCAATTTTGTGTCAATTCGGTGACTTACTCACCTAGTGTGGGTTTTAAAAATAGTGGGCCCCTCCCGAAATCTAACCGTTTTTTATTAATTTTTTTTAAAACCCCACTTTTTACTTATAAATACCCACTAATTCACCTATTTTTATACACAATTATTCCCACTTTTAAATTAATATGGCTTGTTTACTTCCACACACCGTCGATGAAATTCACGCTTTGGTTCAAAAACTAATTCACGAAGATAGCGTTCGTCAGAAAGCGATGATGGATTTAGCCGTGCAATTTGACAATGCAAGCGCAGCTAAACAAGATCTTAGACAAGCATACGAGAAATGCAATGACATTCCACAAGAGACTCGTAATTTGATCGACACTTTTTTGAAACGAGAATCTGATAAAGATTACGAGATGAATCTTGCTATGTATCGAAAGGCAGGAAAAATAGAAAAACAAATTGAGACTAAATATGTTTGGTTATCTGAAAATACCAACTCCTTTCATTCTCCCACTATAAATACCAACTCTTTTCACAACTTTTTCTCACACATTCAAACAACATTTCAAAAACTCACCATGTCTGAAACCAACCAAAGCAATCCCTCGGCACCCGAAAAACCAACCGAACCAATCCTTCAACAACCTTACACAACCCCCAACCACGACTCAGAAACCCATAAGGGTGGTTCCTCATCTGAACAAAATACGCACAAGCCCACATCTCCCATTACTCACGGATTTCTTACTGAGAAAGAGTATCAACAACTACTTCAGGATGAAGAGGTACTAAGAGAAACATTGGAAGAACAAGCAAGAGCTGAAAAAGAGTGGGAGGATAGAATTAAGAAAGAAGAAGCTGAACGTGAGTTATTCATTTTGGAATTTGGAGTGCAAACTGATTCGGAATACGAAACAGATTAATAATCTATGTATTGTTTTTAATTTACTATGTACGGTTTTTAACTGTGTTGTAATGTTTTTAATTTATGAATAAAAGTTTTTAATTTAGTTAACGTTTTTATTAATTTCGTACGTTTACGTTTACGTAAATATTTATTTTTTTAGTTTATGAATAAAAGTATTTAAATAAAAAAAGGGTGAGTAAGGTGAGTTTTATTGGTAAGGTGAGTTCTTGTTACGGTTGAAAGGTGAGTTGTAAGGTGAGTTTTATTTGGAGAGAGAAAGCTGATGTGGCGCTGACGTGTCAGGTGGGTTTACCACCACCACTCCATCCAGCCTTACGTTCTGACTAAGTTGTTGGGTTTTATGATTTAAAGTGCCCTAGCTCCTCAAACGTTTACTGAATGACTTCTGAATTATGATGGCCTGAACGGTGATACAATAATTCCAAACTTTCCAATCAAACTCATAACAATATTAGACTCTCTGAACCAAAGTTCTAGAGTACAATTTAAAAGTATGCAGGTTTCCCAACAGTCTTAAAACAGATTCTGTTTACACAGAATTAAAACGTTTTTAATTGGATTTAATATTGTTAACAAGTTTTCTTATAAACTATTTCTGTCGAAACCTTGATAGAGTTTCGTTGGAAATCAGTTTTACATAACAGATTTAATTGCAGTTTTATAGATCGTTAATAATTTTCGAATCAGTTTGCGATTTTAACCAAGCTTTGATTTAATATTTCAACTGGTTATTTTATTCATTGAAAACCAAAGGACTGAGTTTCTTTGATGCAGATCGGTACAAAGCGGATATCCGAGTGATTACAGTTTTGTTTAACTGATTGTGTTAATATTTCAAAATGACTATCACTCAAACTCTCCAATGTTTGTGATACACAACCGGTGGCCGGTTACCATCGCAGTGGTAATCATGCTGAGAAACCAGAAAAAATTCAATGGTCAGGATTTTAAGAGGTGGCTACAGGAAGATGTTCTTCTATCTCACCATTAGGCCTTGCGCGGTTCTTTGAAAGAATTGCACCTCAGGTTGAACTCCTACCGAAGGTCTATCCTCTAATGCACAGGCTGTGTGACAAGCTGTGGAAGCTTGGAAACATTAGACTTTTTGTGTCACAATTATGTTCTGAATGGTTTGATTAGATCTTTGTATAAATGTGTACTGCAAGACCACGACGCCAAAGGAATTTACGGGAGTCATTGGAACGCAAGTTACAAGAAAGAAGATGTGGGTACAAAGAAATTCGTGGTAGCTCGGTTTTTGGATTACAAGATGGTTCGATTCAAATGAGCCGTGGTCAGTCAGGTTCAAGATTGGCATAGTTTTGCTGCACGATATCATGCTGAGGGAATGACTTTGAGTGAAAACTTTTAAGTTGCAGCTATTATTTAAAAGTTACCTCCAAGCTGGGTAGGAATTTAAAAACTCTTGATGGCATAAGCGAAAGGAGATGAGTGTTGAAGACTTGGTTGTTCGTATTCGTATTGGAGAGGACAAAAGCTGGCTCAGAACGACTCTTATACACCCAGATTCTGCCAAGGTAATATGGTTGAGCTGCTGGGTTCATCTTCAAGGTTTAATTTCAAGGGAATAAGAAAGGACAAAAAAGAAGAATTCTGAAGGGCAAAGGAAAGTCTGAGTACCTTGCTCCTAAAGCTGGGTTGTGAAACAGTAGTTCAAGGGGTCTTGCTAAAACTGTGACCAAACCAGGTCACCGAGTGTAATTGCAACGATGCCGAAGCGTGAATCCCGTCAGGCAAATATGGTAGATGAGAATGTGGATGATTGCGATGGTGTCTGAGTGTGTGCCATGATCTTCTGAGGTTAACCTGGTAGGTAATAACAACTAGTGGTTGGTGGATTGATACTGGGGAATCGTATGTGATGTGATGAAAGAGTTTGTTCACTCTTTAAGACGCGGTTGACAAATGGACTGAAGCTGTTTATGGGCAACTCTTGCAACTGCTGATATCAAGGGTGAAGGAGATGTTATTTTGAAGATGGGACATCGAGAAAGAGTCAAGTTGACTAATGTCTTGTATGTTCCGGAGATTCGCAAGAATCTTGTGTCCGGTTGGCTGTTAAACAAGTTTGGTTTTCGTTTAGTCTTTGAGTCTGATAAGTTTGTTTTGTCTAAGAATCAAATGTATGTTGGTAAGGGTTATGCAGTGGATGCTATGTTTAAACTCAATGTAATGGTGGTCAAGAATGATATCAATAAAATGAATTCTTCTGCTTACTTGATTGAGTCTTCTAATGTGTGGCATGGTCGTCTTGGACATGTAAATTTTAATTCGATGCGTCGTTTGATTAAATTTAATAGCATACCAAACTTTCATATTGATTCTAAATACAAATGTGAAACTTGTGTTGAAGCCAAACTTACAAGAACTTCTTTCAAATCGGTTAAGCGAACAACCGAACCACTTGATATGATACACACAGACATATGTGATTTGAAATCACTACCCACGAAGGGTGGCAATAAGTACTTTATCACGTTTATTGATGATTGTACCAAGTATTGCTATGTTTACTTGTTGAAAAGTAAAGATGAAGCTATAGACAAGTTTGTTCTATACAAAACCGAAGTTGAGAATCAACTTGGTAAGAAAATCAAGGTTGTACGAAGTGATAGAGGAGGTGAATACGTGTCTCCATTCGCCGAGCTTTGTGTGAAACATGGAATCAGACACGAGTTCACTGTCCTTTTCCCTCTGCAAAAACGGTATTTGCCGAAAGGAAGAACAGGTACCTTGAAAGAAAATGGTTAATGCCATGTTGATCCAGTTCTGCATGAGCCAGGAAATGTGGGGGGAAGCCATTCTGACGCTACTTATCTTTTTAATAAGTTACCTCGTAAAGAAAAGGAAGGAGCTCTTATGAAATATGGAATGGGGAAGAAAACCATCATATCAATACTTACGAGTGTGGGGCTATTTAGCCAACGGTGCAGTTGCCCACTCCCAAGGCCAAAGATTGGACCTAATCTGTATGGATTGTATATCATTGGATATGCTTAGAATAACAATGTTCTTATCGGTTCATTGTACATGAAGCGAAAAAACCAGTATCCAAAGAATAAATAATGGAATCTAGGGAATGATTCTTTCTTTGAAAATATATTTCTTGTTTATCAAAGGGGAACTGGGAGCCTCATATAGATTAGATGACAATGTTTCCGAGATAGAGACAAAGAGATGATAATGATCTCAAGATGAAGGGGACAAGATCAAAAACCGATGAAGAGAAGTAGACAAGAAGAAGCAATGGGCAGAAACGAGAAATCGTTTGGACCCGATTTTGTTTCTTTTATGGTAGAAAATGAACCCACGTCTTACCGAGAAGCGGTAACTTCCTCGGAAGGGCAACAATGGAGAGAAGCCATCAAAAGTGAAATAGAATCTATTTTACAAAACCATACGTGGGAGCTCGTGGATTTACCTCCTGGTTGTAAACCACTAGGCTATAAATGGATCTTCAAGAAGAAGATGAAAGCTGATGGTACCGTTGACAAATATAAAGCAAGAGTGGTAATCCAAGGGTTTAGACAACGTGAAGGTCTAGACTACTTTGATACTTATTCGCCGATTACGAGATTACCTCGATTAGAATGTAATTGCTATTGCCGCTTTAAGAAATTCGGAAATTCCACCCAAATAGATGTAAAAACTGCTTTTCTAAATGGAGATTTAGAGAAGAATTATATGAAACCAACCTGAGGGTTTCATAGCTCCTGGACAAGAGGGCAAGGTTTGTAGACTTGTTAAGTCGTTGTATGGCTTAAAGCAAGCTCCCAAACAGTGGCATCAAAAGTTTGACCACACCATGTTAGAGAGTGGATTCAAAATTAATGAATGCGACAAGTGTGTTTACGTGAAGGACACAAGTGCTGGATATGTAATTTTGTGTTTGTATGTCGTTGATATGTTTATAGTGGGCAGGCAACGACAGATAATTAGATCCACTAACAGACATGTTGAAATCAAAGTTTGACATGAAGGATTATGGGTTTGGCTGTGTGATCCTTGGATAAAGATCATACGAAACTCATAAGGGACTTGTGTTAAGTCAGCTCATTACGGGACAAATTCTTAATACTCATAATGCGGGGGATACCCGGGCCAAGCTAGACTCCAATTGACACCAGTATGCATCTATATATAAATAGGAGGCTTAGGTGTTGCCCATTAGAGTATTCAAGTGGATTATTGGCATGTTATTGTTCCGTGATGACAGGTACACCGACCTGGATTAGCATATGCAGTTAGTAGGCTAAGTAAGGTATACGTAGTAATCCAAGTTATGACAACATTGGAAAAGCTATATTGAGGGTACTTGCATAATTGTAGATACAGTCGTGATTATGGACTACATTATGACAGACATCCTGTGTTATCGAGGGTTTACAGTGATGCAAATTGGATATTGACATCAAAGGATTCTAGATCGACTAGTGGTTTATGTGTTTACATAGAGGGGCCGCTATATCTTGTGAAGGTCTTCCAAGAAACTGTTTTTAGCTAAGTCCACGATGGAATCAGAATTTATCGCGTTAGATAAATGCGGAGAAGAGGCGGAATGGCTACGTCAATTCGTAGAGGACATACCAAGGTGGCCTAAACCGGTAACGGCCATTAGTATACATTGTGACAGTAAATCGGCCATTGGCAGAGCTCATAGCATAATGTATAATGGAAAGTCCAGACATATCCGTCGTCGACATAACTCGATACGACAACTACTCTCAACTGGAGTTATCCAATTGACTATGTGGCGTCAAAGGATAACATCGCGGATCCGTTTACAAAAGGCTTAAGCAGAAGAGTTAGTTAGTAAGTGTCTTAAGGAATGGGGACTAAAGCCTTGACAGGAAATGAGTTTCTATGAAGGAAAACCTAACCTAGTTGACTGGAGATCCCAAGATCTAGGTTTAATAGGACAACCTAATCATAGAAATGTGGGGGAAGTCACGTCAATGTGGGGGAGTTACTTAACTTGTAACTTCCTAGTCCATTCCTATAACAATGTGACTTGTTGAGAGGTTAAACATATGGCTTTAATGGTTCAAGATGAAATCATAAAGCATAATGATTCAAGATGAAATCTGAAAGGTATTTGTTTCTATTGATTCAGATGAAATCACTATGTGAGAGAGATGTGGGGTCGCTTCGAAGGGAAAAGGAATTATGGGTCGGGCGCAATTCCTAAGAGCTCTCGCAGACAGGCTAGTGCTAATGACCTAACGGCTAAGACATATTGAGGACTTGACAATGTCAGGGAGAGTCGTGTGTGAGTGTGTATTGTCGTCTACGTAAACAAAGGCTGAGTTCAAGGACATCGCGTCTACATAAGATCTAGGTGGGCTATAGTGCATCTCAACAAGGGATGGTTCAATGGTCACACCTACCTATCTTATGCAGGACTCAATGAGTCAATCAATTAATTAATGAGGCAATCGGTTTCGTTTGACTGAGTGTACATATCAGTTTCGTTTGCTATTATTAATTCGTAGGTTATAATGATTTTTAATTTTTCCAATGTTTCTTAAAATGAGTCAATCAATTAATTAATGAGGCAATCAGTTTCGTTTGACTGAGTGTACATATCGGTTTCGTTTGCTATTATTAATTCGTAGGTTATAATGATTTTAATTTTTCCAATGTTTCTTAAAATAAGGATTTTCAACTTTTTCAAGATTTCAACTTTTCTAGATTTCTAGTTTTAACATTTGGGTAAATCTCCTTTATAAGGAGTATAGATAAGTTATCAAAATACTTGATTATAAGGTTTGGCATGCACACGATCAGATTTTGAAAATATTAATGGAATTTATACTTTCCAAAAGAGTTTATGATGACAACTTTTCTTTAACATAGTTTTCTGGCAATGAAGGGTTGGCAATTTTTTTTTGGAAAGTATACTCTACAAAATTATACATCCGAATCAAAAAACATTACTGAAGACTGTGTCATTTTAAATGATCTAAACTAAGCCATAAGTATTGAATCCATACAAAACAATAACCAGAACATTTGTAAATCAACAGGAGATAATAGAAACATAACACATAGTAAGACATTGATAATAGAAGCATTGATAACATGCGAGATGTTTATAATTTTTAAACAAGAATGACATTTATAATTGATAACCAAGAATGTTTAACATAAACATTTATAATAGAAACATTTATAATTGATAACTGATATTGATAATTGTTAAACAAAGATGTTTAACACAAATCAAAAGAAGTGCAAGACAATTGTTAAACCAGAATGTTTAACACTAATAAAAATAAGACATTGTTGTTTAGAAAAGAAAAGCGTTTGACCAACAATCGTCATCACTATCGCTTTCATGAACCAAAGCAAAGACGCGTTTCCTACTTTTCACGCTCACTTTCTTCGCTGGCATTTCAGGCTCTTCATCACTTGAGATGACGATAACGTCATCCCAAGGCACAGTAGAGACAGCAGGGACAACATCATCTTCTGGAATACCATATTTCTCATCATCACTAGAATATTCTTCATCACTTGACGATCACGTCATCCCAATGAGGAGCAGGGATAGCAGGCAACCAACTTTGCTAGTTTTATTTATAAAAAAATAGAATTGTTTATAATTTAACTTAAGGATCGATTTTTCTATGTTTGAGCGTTGACGTGCGTACCATAGGCCTTGCAACAAGCAGGGGTTTCAATTTCTGACGCGACATGAAACCCTACCTGAAACCGACACGAAAATTAACAGGTTCGAGTTGAGTCTAATAGATTTCGGGTCGAGTTTGGGTCGACCCATCTGACCCGTTTATTAAACAGGTTATGTTCGGGTTGGGAATAAATTAAGCGGGTCGACCTGTCAATCCGTTTAAGATTTTTTTTTCAAAATTAAAAATTACTTATATTTTATTATATGTGTTAAATGGGTTAATCGAGTCGGCCCGCAAACACGTTTAACTTATTTAACCCATGTAATGTGCCCACTATTGCATATAAAACGGGTTAAATGGTCAACTCGAAACTCGTTTAACCTATTCAACCCATGTAACCTATTTAACCCGCCAACCCAAGTATATATACGGGTTAAATGGGTCAGGTTCGGGTTATGTGTAAATAGGTTAGGGTTGACATAGCTGACCCGATTTTTTAAATGGGTCAGTTCGGGTTGGGGTTGTGTTTTCTGACCGGCCAACCTGCCAACCCGAACCCGACCCGAATTACCCCCAAACAACAAGGATGGTTGGTGTTTAAAAGGGAGCACAAAAAAGAGGCAATGTTTTATCGATGTATATGATTTTTCGTAGAAGAGTACTAACAATAAATTTGCCGAAAATCTACTTGTAAAAGGTTTTATACATTCTCTTATATATTTTCTTTCAAGTTTTTACAATATATATTTTTAAATAATTATAAGTTATTAAGTAAGATGTAATTAAAACACACAATATAATAGAATTCTAAATAATACAGATTATCACCCAAGCCTCATGGTTTTTGGTCTTTGGTCTAATGGTATGTGTGTTCTTCACCAACCTAAAGGTTGTGGGTTCAAGACTTGCTGAAAACATTTATGAGATATATATCGTGAGATAGGTGATAGAGAGTGTGAAAAAGTTGAGATTCTAAAAAAATTACATTTTATTCAGTACATACCATAGTACAAGTTACTAAAAAACATTTCATATAAAAAATTTGTAACTATAACATTTAATTAATATCATTCTTAACATTCAAATTAAATGAAAATATATATACTACATGAGTAGAGATCAAGTGATAAGTAAATTAAAATAAGAAGTGGTGAGAAGTGACTAAAACCACACATTTGAGATGCAACGACTTTCATTAGATCATTTCTATCCATATAGATGCACATATTGAGTTTCGAAAGTTAATTTGATGTGTAATGTTCAAATTGATTTTTCATGATTTTGGCACATTAAGGACCAAAAAACAAGAGGAATCATGAAAAGCAAACTAATTATAACGTATATGGCATCTAATTAAAAGCTAGAAAACATATATGATGCATTATAATGCCTCTAAGATTAATAGAGATGCATCGAATTTAAGTCGGAACATCTCGATATGCGTTATAGTTATTCTTTTCCTTTCTTATTTTAAAGAAATCTTCTCATTTGATCCTACCTCCTGCATTATAAATCATTTAAGACGTTTTCATATTTAGAAAGTCTGAAAATTCAGACATTTTTTTCTTTGTATGGAAATATCATATTTTTAACAACAAACATATCCATCTAACACCCTTTTGTAATAACTTTTTGTTATGTGCAATCTCGACCATCCATCTCATTGGAAACACATCTTAAAGTGATATGTGTCACTTCTTAACAAAAAAAAATCACTTTTATTTTTAAATTAAAATATCTTTTTATCTATTTTTTTATGATTTAATTCCACCATAATTTTTATTATTTTTTGGTTTTTTATTTTTAATGCCTCCGAAACCGCTGCTTTGCGCGGATACCATTCTAGTAAGTTATTAAGCAAATGATACAATTTCTCCTAACACGTAGCAAATATGAACGTAAAGAGTATTGCACAAAAGAGAAAAAGAATTGTATATTTAAAAAATATTGATCGTCAAAAAGTTTAGCTGCAGTATTACATGTAATAAAGACTAGGCCATCATATAATTATTATTGGATCGTGGATCGGACCGTATCGATAAACCGGTCCGGCCCTGACTAGATCAGAACGAACTTATTTCGGTTCGGTTCTTAGATTTGGTCCGGTCCTCGGTCAGGGTCAGTTCGGTCCGATCTTACGTACAACCGGCCAATAATGTTTTCTCGGGCCGTCCCGACCGAAGAATCGGACCGGACCGAACACATTCGGTATGGCCTTTGGTCCGTAGTTTTAGGCTAAAATAGTCTCGCTTTGATCCGATTTTTTGGGCCGATTCGAGTTTGACCCGACGCTCACCCGTAATCATAACTCATACACTTAAGATGATTAATTAAAGTGACATCTAACTTTATTGCAAATATCAATATAAAAAAGAGTACATTTTCTCATACAGTCGTATTTCTAGATCCCCATTTGATCAATAATGCCATTTTCATTTGTTTCATGTCACATTTAACTACGCTAGAACATAAAATGTAAGTATAATAGAACAAATTTTACTTTTGACCTTGTTACTATGTATTGAAGCGGAGCCATAATTTAAAGTTAGGGGATGTCGGCATTTTTTGTGAAAGAGTAACGATATCATATGAAAATTGAATTATCATGCTTTGTGTTACGATTGTGATTGTAATTGTGGTGTTATGATCAACCTCATCTTCTGTCCTATAAATTAAGTAAGATAAACACGCTATAAGATCTGTTACAACAACTTGTAAAAAATCTGTATTAGAGTGAACCCACGCTCCAATCAAGATTGGGTTTATGTTGATTGGTCAATATTACGATTTTCGTTAGTGAGATCATATGGGTGTTTTTCATATGGAGCACTGCATTGGGTGGTCCAATGTGAAACAAATAACATAGCCCATAATTACATACTGACACTCAACTTGAGTACTCATGTTTTTGACAAGATTTCTTTGCCAAAACCCAATTGTTGTATTAATAAAGTAACAATCATCAGAGATTCTCTAGCGTTGATTTCGAGCGATGGTCCTGAAATGTGGGTGTGGATTAGAAGAGAGGAGAATGATAATGTTGCATCTTGGTCTAATCCTTCTAAGTTAAAGAGTCTTAAATTTGAGAATTGTCAAGGTTATAATCCATTCACAGGGGTACATTATGCACTTGAGGTTGACTCAGATTATCGCTACCAGATTTACATGGATATATGCGGGGAAACCCTTGAATTGCTAGACAAAGAGCCTTGTTAGAAACTATAACAACTGCTTGCATACTTTTTCTTTTTCGTTTTCTTTAAAGGCGTCGGAGCATGTGGCACTACATTCTGCAAATTTAGCTACATTGTTTATAACAATAAAAAAATGTCAGTTGATTAGTTTTTCCATTAAATTCTTACTCACTCACAGATTTAACGCAAGCTAATGAAGTCAATATTTTTGATTATCATCTGCAACATGTTTATTATCTTATTAATCTTTTTTATGTGGGTATTGTTGTCATACCCCTCTGTCCCAAAATTAGATGTGCTACTGCAAATTTGGACTTAAGAGTTTTAAGAAATCTTGATTGCAGGCTGGGCTCATAGATCATAACTATATATAAGCTTCAAGAAACTGACCTGTTGGCATATATGTCTTCTGCTATTTCACTATCACTATAAGAATATAATGTTGGAAGTAACACTCTAATTAGGTTTTGTAGAATCGTTGCACAGGTCTGATTTCCAGGATCGATTCATAATCAAACAAGCATCATGTAGACATCATTCAACAATAACATGAAGGAAACAAAGAAGATGAGTTTGAACCCTTTAAAACTGATATATATATAACTGAATTGGGTTAACTGTATGTTACAGAACTTGACTCCTATATATACAAGATGAAACGGTATGAACAAAACAGTTAGATACATACCGATTCATAAACGTTGTAACCCTAACGACACAACTGTCATATCCTAACTAACTATTGACCCATATTGGCCCATATCGACCCAGCCCATAATCTAATTAAGTTTACAGGCTTTACACATAAATACATAATATATAAACACTATAGCACCCTAATCTTTGCTTCTATAACATTATGGTCCAACATTCACCCCCCTAATGTTATAGACGGCAAAGTCTTCAATTCATCTTCTTTCTTGATTTTCTTGTTGGTTGCATTTTCTCCATCATCGAGTTCAACTTTGCCTATCATCCCTTCCTCATCATCAACCAGCCTTGCCTTGGTTCCAATATGCCCTTGTCTTGTCTCTTCACTTGGCAATTCCATTGCCATTATTCCACTTGTACCCTCGCGTTCCCTCGCCTTTGGTACATCCATACCGCTGGAATAATTTCTTGCCCCTTCATAGTAGGCTCCTAAGAGACTTAAGTGCGTCCCATAGCACTCCTCTAACTCACTCACATATTCCTTCGGGAACCCCATCGCATAGGCTACCTCTATCCAGTTATTCTTCATAATAACTTGGGTATGACCACCCAAACCTTTGACTGTGAGGTAAAGGTCTAAAAGGCTCACTTTTACCCCATTTATCCTTGCGGGTATTGGTCGTTCTTCGCCTTCCATGTAATCTTTATGGAACCATTGCACCATTCTTCCAAAATGGTTCTTGACCAATTCCTTATATTCGTCAATTATTTCCCGTTCACTAACCATTTCAATGAACCCAATCAAACTTTCAAATTCATATTTTGACGGCACCCTCGGTCCTTGTATACCATTCAACTTTTCTTCAATTGTGTTCTCTTTAAAATACAGAGAGTCACAATAACGCATTATGGCCTCAATAGCCTTCTCCTTGACCGCGTCCATTCTTTGTTTGTCTTCCACGCAACCAACTTCTTCTTTCTTTCTCTTCAATCTAACCTTCGGCTCTGATGCCACTGTAGAATCGTTGCACAGGTCTGATTTCCAGGATCGATTCATAATCAAACAAGCATCATGTAGACATCATTCAACAATAACATGAAGGAAACAAAGAAGATGAGTTTGAACCCTTTAAAACTGATATATATATAACTGAATTGGGTTAACTGTATGTTACAGAACTTGACTCCTATATATACAAGATGAAACGGTATGAACAAAACAGTTAGATACATACCGATTCATAAACGTTGTAACCCTAACGACACAACTGTCATATCCTAACTAACTATTGACCCATATTGGCCCATATCGACCCAGCCCATAATCTAATTAAGTTTACAGGCTTTACACATAAATACATAATATATAAACACTATAGCACCCTAATCTTTGCTTCTATAACATTATGGTCCAAGTACAAGAATAAACTACCTCCACAAAGGCAGGCTCGAAACGATAATTTTCTGCACCATTAGTCCGTAATCATCATTCAGCGACATAGTTTTTTACTTATTAACTGATTGTTAACTTTATGCAGAGACATGATCGTACTTACAAGTAGCAGCTGGTTTCTCTTTAATAGCAAAATCCGAGTAAATGATATACAAGGTAGACAAAACAATGAGAAATGTCTGAACAGTATGCAATGGTAGATCATTACTGCCAATCACAACTTTCTATCACAGGCTGTTGGTAACTTGTTTCTGGCTCCGACCCAACTTGTAAACTAATCATGGTTTGACCCAAACTAAATACCTAAATATATACTAAGTAACTTTAACATTAAAGACATTTAGAATACGTGCTACATCTCCCTCCTAATTTTTGAATGTTAAAGGCTTCTGTGGTTCTTGGTTCCTTCTTTAGTGATGACTTCAAACTGTAATCGCTGGATGTGTTGTTGTTTGTTGCCAATCTGCAATGCTCTCTTCAGTCTTAAATCATCTTTAGCGATCCCATCTTGAGTCATTCGTGATCCTTCTACTTCAGCGTCTGTCCTTGCAAAAGCTTGTGTGCATCTAACCCGACCACAAGTCCAGGCCTTACCTGCCTTGTCCTTTTCGCTTGCTCGTAATATACCTTTACAAATTCTCAACGAATTGTGTACTTGTGTTGCCAGAATCATGCCGCCCAGGAGATTTAAGAAGAAATCTGTTAGGAAGATAGTGGAAAAGCGTGTGGCCAAAGCCATTGAAAAATATGAAAAGACTAGAGCTGACTCAAACAATGCTGGTGGATCCGGATCAACAAATACTGGAGGAACTGTTGTACCAGAGATGCATGGATGTTCGTATAAGACATTTATGAATGGCAAGCCTCACTCTTTCAAGGGAACTGAAGGTGTAGTCGGACTGAAACGTTGGTTCGAAAAGATGGAGCAAGTGTTTGAAATTTGCAAATGTGCTGAAGATGACAAAGTGAAGTTTGCTATGTGCACGTTCGAGGGTCGTGCTCTAACCTGGTGGAACGGAAATGTTCTGTAAAACCTAAAAATCACAACAAGTGTAAAATTACTAAAATACCCCTAATGCAAGAAATTCCATAAAAGCTTAAATAAAATTCTTTTAAAGGTTAGAAATTATGAAAATACAATATATGGCAAATATGAAATTTTTGTAAGATTAAAATACTTTATATTATGTAAGAAAAATAATTAATAATTGTATATATATATGTTTGCCGAAATTAAGTATATTAATTTATTTATATATTACAAATAAAATAAAATAAATTAAGGATAAATATAAAATAAATTTGGCATGATAAAATCTGATTTTAGTCCATCTTAGAAGCCCTAAAAATCGGCAAAAGACTCCATTATAACTCTTATACATTTTTATTTTATTAAACCTAAAAACAAAACAAACCGAAAACCCTAAAAAAATCAAAAATGGCGGCATAAGATTTTTCCAAAGGCAAGGACGATTTTTCTAAGATCATTTGAAGGCTAAGGAGTGTGGGAAAAATAGTGGAAAGCTTGGGGAGTGCTTGATTCGATTTTTGGTGTTTGATTTGGTTCGAAAATCCCAACCGGATTCTATAAATTCATAAAATATTCCAAGATCATCAAAGGTATTTTTATAACTTAATTTCCATCATATTAAGTCAGTATAATCATAAGAAAAATTATCATGCATGTTATTTTGATTTATAGAATCGAATCATATTTGAAACCCTAATTTTAAGGAAGTTTTGTAATCGGCATGGAAAAGGGTTGAATAATTGATTTTATATTTTTATAGGGTTCTATATATCATGTACATCTCAGATAAATTGTTGGAAAAATTTTAGAAAGATTCGAAATAATTATTTGGGGATTTCCTATGTTTGCCGAATTCGAATTAAAGGAAAAAGGAAAGAAACGAATTGGGGTTAGGGTTTTTCTAATTTTCCCAGGTTTATTAAGTGCTAATTATTGTATAAAAAGTGTGTTGGAATTGGGGAAAAATTAAATTAGGGTTTTGGGACTTAATTGTTTAGCCGAAATGGGATTAAAAGATATGAGGGGGTGTTTTGTAATTTCAGAAACTTTGGGGTTTGTTTTAGACATGTTATTATATTTGTTATAATCTGATAAAAATAAGTTGGGGGGTATAAAATGTCATTTTGATATTATTTTGGATTAAACATGGTTAATTATATATATTAAGTAATTAGAAAGTAATTAATTAAAATAGAGGGACTAAAATTGTAAATTCTGAAAAGTATAAGGTTTGGTTGGTATTTAATGTATAAAGTATGATTTTGCCATATTTGAATCTATAAGGGCTTGTTTTGTAATTATGGATAATTAAAGATAATGTTTAAGTAATTAATAAACCAAAAGGACTAAATATGTAAATTATGTAAAATTAAGGGTTTGACTTGTAAATACATAAAATGGAAGGTATAACCTAAATAAAATGTGAAACTTTGATATTTGAACCTTTGCTATGATCCCTTTGATATTTGAACCTTTGATATTGAACCTTTGATATGATCCCTTTGATATTTGAACCTT